>BJCM01154633.1:0-35755 GCA_018326385.1 Flaveria bidentis | reverse complement strand
AAATGTCTTCCAAAAAACAAACACTCTGCGCACTCAAAACCTCTTCCCGCGTCTGCGTGCGCGCAGATGTAGAGGTGGGGAAGAGGTTTTAGAAAAAAACAAACACCACCTTAGTTACAGTTTTCAAGTAGACATCATGATGGTAAGGAGTAGGGCTGCAAATGAACTGAACGTTCAGCGAACAGTTCGTGAACCGTTCGGCGGGAAGTTCATTTATATTCGTTTGTTTAGTATATCAACGAACATGAACAAGAAATTTCCGTTCGTTTAGTTAAACGAATGAACATGAACACAAGTCGTGTTCGTTCATTTATGTCCGTGAACGTTCGATAATGTGTTCGTTTATGTTCGTTAATGTTTGTTCGTGAATGTTCGATAATGTATTCGTTTATGTTTGTTAAGGTGTTCGTTTATCTTCTTAATTAATTTGTCAGTTATTTTTATGACTATTATATCAAGTATTTTTTGGTATTTATGTTAACTACTTATTTATTTTTATTGATTTTGTGTAATGTTTGTAATAAAAGATATAAATTTTATTCTACAATAAATCTATAATAATTTGTATTCATTTGTGTTTATGAGTTTTTTTGTGTTCGTCATGTTCATGAACAGTTGTTTGTGTTCGTTTGCTTTTGTTTGTGTTCATTTGCGTTCGGTAAGAGTTCGTGAACAGTTCATGAAGATATTCATTTTCTTAATGAACGAACACGAACAAGAAATCTCGTTCGGTAAGTGTTCGTGAACAATTAATGAACAAGTTTATTTCTTAACGAACGAACACGGAAAATACATTGTCCGTGTTCGTTCGGTTCATTTGCAGCCCTAGTAAGGAGTAATGTCGATCGGGGTGTCAAACTATGTAAGACGTATGTATAGATGATTAATACGAGGTAGCAGTTACATGGACCCCTTTCTTTCTGTTGTTGTCAGTTTTCTATGGCGGAGTTATAATTCTTTATTAAAAATAACAGCAAAGCCCAAGGGCTGCTATCCCAATAAGCCAGCGGGGAGAAAGAGGAGAGGCCCGACAATCAACCTCGTTGTTGAAAAAGCAGTGATCGGGGGAGAAGTTAAGTAGGTTTCTTAGACTAAAGGTTTTTAGTCTAATCGGAAACAAAACCCATTTGTAATCACAATAACTATATGCTTAACACTCCTTTAGATCGAATAAGGACTTTTTGGAATGGGAATGGATGAAGCGGGGTGGAGGAATGGTCAATTCATCAAGATCATGATCTGAAGACTACATATTCGAATACTATCCTTGTATAATCACTTGAGATCTCTTGGATTTAAAAAAGCAAAGTCCTAACTTTGACTTACCCGAATTAAGTCAAGGCGATAAAGGGTGCTCTATACTAGAAACAATTTAGTGGAAAATGTAATTATGAACTAAACACAAATGAACTCCATTAGGGGATGATAATGTAAGTATTAAATATTAACTATTATGGCCAAAATCTAACTACATAGATTTTAAGGGCTATAGGCGTCCAATTTATCTATAAACTTAGCCGATATGAAGCCACTTGTGTTTTAAGGGCTATAGGCGTCCACTTGTTTTAAATTATAAATACAAGACTTTACATAAACATTCTTTTAACCTTATGTACGTAAAACGGACCATTGGAACCTCATTTTGGTAAGGGTTGTTTGTTAATTTCTGAATGATTAAATGCTAAATCAGTAAGAGGTTTGAACAATTAAGTGCTAAATCATTAAGAGTCCTGAACAATTAATAGCTAGTATATCACTTAACTATTCAAAGACAAATGTCTGACCAATTTAGATAAGAGGTCTTAACCATTCAGCATTAGATCGTTTTAACATTTAGAGACAAATGTCTAAACTATTCAAACGTTTGCTTGTGAAACAAACATTCTGAATCATTAAGTGCTGAACCATTCAGACATCTGAACCATCAAGAAGTTGATTCAAATGCTACCAAATAGCCCTTATGTTCCATTCACTTAATCTCTCTCTCTCTCTCTCTTACTCTCTCTCACTCTCTCTCTCTCTCTCCCTCTCTCTCTCCCTCTCCCCTTATCCCCCTCTCCCTCACTCTCTCTCTCGCTCTCGCTTTCGCTTTCTCGCTCTCGTGCTCTCGTAGTGATTTCAAGCAATTGCCCCTATCACATGTGGATTCTAGAAATTCATAGTGAATATGAAATGAAGTGCCAAATTAATTACATAATTATTTTAATTTTGATTTTTAAGGTTTGACTTAGATAATTATTTTTTTTCAAAAGATTAAAAACATCAATCTACCTCCAAAAGTTTTATATGTTGTTTCAGTTTCACTTTAAAGTTTTATTATTTTGGATAAAGTTGAAATAAATCATGAATTTTTTAGACCGAATTAAAACAACTTATGAAACTTCTGGATGTAAATTAATGTCTGAGTTAATTTCAATTTGCTTCCTAAGGTTTGATTAAAATAACTATTTTACTCCAAAAAATTAAAATACTAACTTACCTCCAAAAGTTTCATATGTTATTTCAATTTCACTCTAAAAATTTTATTGTTTTACATAAAGTTAAAACAACTAATGAAACTTTGAACTAAAATTAAAACAAATTATGAAACTTGTGAAGGTAAATTGATGTTTTTTTATGTTTTGGGTGACAATGGTTATTTTTAACAAAGCTTAAGGAGTAAAATGAACTTAACTCTTAATGTGTTTAATTATTTAGAGGAAAATGATTTTTAACAAACCCTTAGGAGAAAAATCAAACTTAACTCTTGATTTTAAATTTTCGTATGATCAAACGTACCACTCAAGAGCATTTGAACCTTGAAGTTCATGGTAGAAAGGTTTAAATATTATAAATCAATTTAATGGGTTGTTTGCTTCAGTCTCTTAATAGTTTAGATGTCTGAATGATTCAACACTTAATTGTTCAGACTGTTTGTTTCTCGAGCAAATGTCTAAATGGTTCAAACACTTGCATCTGAATGGTTAAGCATTATATTAATGTTGAATGGTTAAAAAATCTTATCTAAATTTGTTAGACATTTGTTTTTCAATAGTTAAACGATATACTAGTTTTTAATAATACAGACCTTTTAATTTTTAAACATGTAATGATTCAAACCTTTTATTTCTTTAACATTTAATCATTCAAATAAGACCAAACAACCCCTAAGTTTAACAACTATACAACATTTATTTTACCAATTTAACTAACCGTTAAATAAAAACCACTTTAATAACTTCTTTCTCAAAATAAAAAACATCTTTAACATTTTATTTTTGCATTAAAATCTTAATATGATGATGTACTTTTTAAAATATAGAACTTAGAGAAATGAGTATTTTTATCAAAACTAAGCCAATGAATATCAGGACTAGAATCGGTATCCATTTTTTATGTTTTCGGTATCAACACCCTTTCAGTTTCAATATTTCCCAGTATTTTCAATGATACCGATACCAACTGATTCCGGACAAAATCGGTACAATATTCGGTTTATACTTTCACTTGTTTTCATCGGTATATGGAATTACAAAGATGATAAAATAGAGGGGGTAGGTAGTGTAAAATTTTTCAAAAAACGCTCCTCCATTAATATGATATGACCGTTGTGCAATTGATGAGAGAGAAAGCAGATCCTCCGTTGCCCCTCTTTATTCAAACCAATTTGCATTCACCCTCCCGTTTATACTCTGCCTCTGTTTCTCTCTCTCTCTCTCTCTCTAAATCTCCAGTTTTCTCTCTCTAAAATCCTTCATCCTCTCATGGCAATCTCTACAGAAACACACGTTCCACAAAAGGTATCATTACTCCTTCACACACGATCAATCCATTTTCTCATTTCTATCGCCTTTAGACGACCCTAGGGTTTTTTATTTTGTGTTAGGGCTCGTTTTTATATACATGCTACGAGTTATGAGAAATCGTTAGGTTTTTATTTGATGTTGTTGTTGTTGATGATGATGATGATGATGTCGTGTTTGTTTTCGTCGATTTGTTTTGTACAAGGATGAGATGTTGAAATTGGATCTGTTTTGGTTTAAATTGGAAGTAGTATGAGTAAATGTGTGAAATGTTTGTTGATTTCTGTGTGTGTGGTGTTTTGTACAGGGTTCTACAGAGGCAGCAACAGAGAAGAAGAGGTGGACGCTTAATGATTTCGACATCGGGAAGCCACTCGGAAGGGGGAAATTTGGTCATGTTTATATAGCTAGGGAAAAGAGGGTTAGTATATTTAATCTCAGTTCAATGCTTAAGTCTTAACAATGGTTGTGAGTTTAATGGTGACTATGTGTATCTCATAGTTCCAAACTTTGTACTTTTCGTAATTGGTTTTAGCTATATTGTGGATTTATGTGAATTGTTGTGTCAAATTTACTGTCAATAATCTTACTGTTGATATCTCATTTCAATAAGTACATCTGCTTAATTGGTTATAATTTATGATGTTGATGTATAACAATATTTGTATTTTTTGAAACAGAGCAACCATATTGTTGCATTGAAGGTGCTTTTCAAGAGCCAACTTAAACAATCTCAGGTGGAGCACCAACTTCGCCGTGAAGTCGAAATACAAAGCCATCTTAGACATCCTAATATCCTAAGACTCTATGGCTACTTCTATGATCAGGTATAGTTCCTTCCATCTTGCTGTTTTCTTTAAGGTCTGCAACATGGTTTATGTAATAGTATAATACAAACACCAATTTTACAGAAAAGAGTTTACCTGATTTTGGAATATGCTGCCAAAGGAGAACTCTACAAGGAGTTGCAAAGGTGCAAGTACTTCAGTGAGAGACGTGCTGCTACTGTAAGTCTTTCATATCGCTAGTAGCTTTATGGCTTTATATAGTTTGAGTAGAAAAGAATGTGATTATAGGTTTTATTTGCTTGAGATATTAAAGATAGACCCAGAAAATTGATGTAAATGGTTAACTAATATATTCCTTTTTGCAACAGTATATTGCTTCCTTAGCGCGGGCACTTATATATTGTCATGGGAAGCATGTTATTCATAGAGATATAAAACCGGAGAATCTCTTGATTGGTGCACAGGTAACCTTCTATAACCACATATTGTGTAGTTTATTTTCTACTTCATGTTTGACAAATGATTTGGCTGACACAAAGTGGACTTATTATCTCTTTCAGGGTGAACTTAAGATTGCTGATTTTGGTTGGTCTGTGCATACATTCAATCGCAGGCAGACCATGTGTGGTACTCTAGATTATCTTCCACCAGAAATGGGTAAAACACACTGCTAAATACCAAACTTAAATCATTAAGCTTGTTTTTATTCTAATTAAGTAGCTGAATCACAGTGGAGAGTGCTGAACATGATGCAAGTGTAGACATATGGAGTCTCGGTATTCTATGCTATGAATTTCTCTATGGTGTTCCTCCCTTTGAAGCTAAAGAACACTCGGACACATATAGAAGGTAATGCAATTTTAAAACAAATGGATTTAGAGACTGTAAACAAATGGAGGGGTTGTATTAAAGCCAATGTTTGATGCAGTGTTTGATCTGAAAACCTTTTGGTGTTCAAACTTCTGTTTTCTTAAATCAATAATTAGTGTCAATATAGTTATCAAATTGGGAAATTTATACTGTCCTAACAATGAAGTTGATTTTAGGGGATATTTGACCAATTCCCTACTTAGCTAACTTTGTTAATTTTAGACGCGTTAAAGATAAACACAACCAAAATAATGACTCAAATTGCCACCAATAATAATGTTGATGTCATGTAACAGAATTTTGAATTCTTAGGTAAACAAATCGAATTGTCATCACCATGTTACACATTTTCTAATTATCAGGTATCTAGAGTGATTTTTGATCTCATTGTGCAGGATTTTGCTAGTAGATTTGAAGTTTCCTCCAAAGCCAGTAGTCTCCTCAGCTGCCAAGGATCTAATCAGTCAGGTTCTTCACATCACACTCTCGCTCGTTAGACAACTTAAAGCGAATGCCTTTACACAAGCTTATATTATTTACAACTTTTTTCTTTTTATCAAAAACACAGATGCTTGTTAGAGAAACTTCAAAGCGAATGCCTTTACACAAGCTTCTCGAGCATCCATGGATAGTTCAGAATGCTGACCCATCAGGAATCTACAAGGTTTAATCATCATGTTCCATTCACTGTCCTTAACCAATTCATTGCGTATAGCGAACGGGGAAGCAAATTATATATATTTTCTTAACAAGAATTGTTGTATCTGTTTTGAATATTGTGTTACTTGTTAATGGAAAATCTGGAGTATGAATAAAATATGACATTGAGACCTTGACCTGGACCTGGACCTGTAAACAATGTTACAAATTTGGATTTTGTTTAAATATGGTCTCGAACCGCTCACATGTGTTCTTTGAAGACCCGACCGGCCCTGGTGGTGGCTCTCTCAAGTAAGGGTTCAAATCCCATTATAGTCAAAAGTTTGGTGTAAATTTAGAAATAGTATTCGAAAAAGAAAAGATATGTGCCATGTTATTGAGTAAAAGCACGTGAAGTTCTAATGAACGACTATTTCATTGACAACCTGAAATACGATGAAGTGATGTTTTGAGCAAGGTATCATGTGTCCAAAACTTTGTTTAAAAAACCGTTGGTGATTTTGAAGCAATATATGAATACACATAGACGGGATGATGAAAAAGAGTTTTGCAACGTTACAAAAATACACATTGATCCACCGTTAAACAATTTGCAACTGTTAATCCTCCTAACGCATATAATGAGTATCTATGCATGGCTTAAAGGACTTCACGTGAATACCTTTGTGATTTTTAGCAAACACATCAAAGAGTTCTTACATCGACTAACGAGCCATGCTATTACGCTTTTGTACCAAGCTCATAAAGAAAAACATCACATATCCAACAATCATATTTGACTTGTTGGCTTCAAATGATTTGTGATTTTAGCATGCGTTCTTCGGTACTTCCAACTCAAAGAACGATTCAATGTTATACAACAATTTCTACTAGTTCTCATGGAACGGAATGGAACAGAACCTAAGTGTCCATTTCATGTGAATGGACAAGAATACAAACATGAATATTATCTTACCAATGGATACACCCTACCTGGTCAACTTGTGAAAGCATTTACATATACAACCGATTTGCTCACAAGTAGCTTACGGATTTGTTTTTGGTTGTCCGAATGAAAACTTCTCAGGGAAGTCACCTATCCTTAGATTGCTTCCACCTGAACACGCTTAACTGTAGAGTTTCCATCTTATCCACAACCAATACGCTCAAAACGGATTATTAATGTTAGAGGCAAGACATTTTTTATGAACCAAGAATCTCTGCTGTCCACAGACGATGTATGATATATGTAGGGTGTCACACATAATATCATTTTGTGGTTATATTATGTTTCAAATCTCCAAAAGATGTACTAGTGTAGAGGCCATAGCTGCAATACTTTGGGAAGTGCAACTTCACTAGCCAGCCCGGTCCTCTTAGGAAATCAGTCATTGCTAATTTACTACGCTTTTACTTGATTATTTACTAACCTTTTTATGTGATGTTATCTTGTATATTTTAAATAGAAACTAATTTTACTTATGATAATAGTTATAAATAAAATAAAAAATGCAAGCTAAATGAAACAGTGGCGGTTTTCATTTGATTTCATTTACAATAATAATTATAAACAAAACAAAAAACATACAAGTTAAATCCAATGAAAAACAAATATATATTGAACGTGAATATATTAAAATTATGTTACTGCAGTTGCTACTGACAACAAAAGTGAAACTTAAGAATGTTATTGAAGATTTAATAAAATGAATTATTATTGGTTAATATACAATACTTTTGACTTATTAAAGTTAAATTTTCTTTTTAAATATTATAGATAAAAATATGAATTTATATTTTAAAATTTAACTTTTTTTTATAACAAGGATGATGAAAAGGGCAAAATAAGATATATCCCTACTAATTTTATTATTTTTTTGAAACTGGTAGCATATTGTGATACGCTAATTCAAACCTAACACAACATGAAAATACCTGGATATTCATAAATATTAAACACAAACCTAACACAAACATAGAAATAGCCGGAATATTCATAAATTTTAAATAAGTAAACGGATGGCGATGATGGTGTCACACTTGTGGCGGTGACTAAGATGGTATGAGTGTTGCAATGGTATATTGGTATTGATGTGGTTGGCTTTGGTGGTGGTGTTGCTAATATCATAGTGATAATAGAGCCGATGCTGATAACTATGGTCATGATGCTCGTGCACTGTGTAGGTGGTATCACGGTAGATGGTGTTGATGGTATTACGGTAATGACAAGTGACAACGAGACAATTGGTGGTGGTAAGCAACAACAACGTCAAAAATAATACTATTAAATAATGATCGTCAACACATAATCATTTTTTAAACAATGAAATTAAATGTACCATCCTATTTGCACGCTCAATCCCTCATCGCATTTCCTCTGAGTAGAAATTTAAGAGAGAATAGTTTAGTATAGTAAAACAATGGATGGTGTGCTTTTACTACAACCTATGTAAAAATTATATTTTATATAATGTTAAAAGTAAACATTATTCTGTTTAATGATTTCAATTGATACTTTGATAATCAATGTAACTCACTCATTGTACAAAGATTTAAGTAGTGGAGCATTAAATAAATTCGAGATAGCACGTTTCACTTTCAATCTACAAATATCTCCAACTCAGATATCAATAATTTTTTCCAGACAACACACATTTTTTCTGAATTTCCACATTAATTGAAATGTGTACCAAAGGGTTTGTACACTTGTAGCGCCAAGCATCCGATGTGTAATAATATCGTATCAAAAATCTTTCTGGTGTTATATGGTTACTTTCTGTCATAATAAATTGTGTATATTTAGTAATTGATTTAAAATGTTCGAGTTATTCATTAAAAAAATATAATGGTGCCTCTGAGTTAAGAAACATTATTAGTTTTTGCCGAAGCAGCCAATAGATGTATGAAAAATAGCTGGATTTATCTTTTCTATTTTACGGGATAGAGATAAAATTTGTATACATTCAATCCTCTCAATATCTCATTTAATAGCTTGATTAGAACATTCATGTCATATTATCTTCATCTCTAAAATTACATTAAAAATCATTATATTTTTTCTCTCATTTTTAATTAATTATATTTTTTATAACTTTATCATTACATTTTATTCTTTTCTCTACTCACAATCACTTTTTAAAAAACTAAAAAAGTTATGCGAGTTGTACCCCATGTTTCCCAAAATATAAGGATAAACGATAAAATTTTATTTTTCATTCACTCACAACTATCTCTTATAATACATTACAACACACTTACACAAAATGAGGAACAAGAGCATTCACACTAGTATTCCTATTCACATCCCTTATTATTAACAAAGAAACCGACCCCTTAAAATTTTATTTATTTTCTAAAAATCTCTCACATCAACTTCCTTATACTATCATTATTAAATTAACTAATACATAAATATATTATTATTATTATTATTATTATTATTATTATTAACTCATAACCGTTTATAAAAATTACAAAATAATAGATTTGAGGTTGAGATGATGACCTCAAAATCTGATGGTTCATCATGGTTACATATTTTTGATATTTATCGTTATAAAGATAATGGTAAAAATGAAATGCTAATTTGAATGTTTTCAGATATAATGGGTTTGATCATGTTTTATTTTGGTTCCTAACGTTAACACTTTCATTATATATCCGAACTCTCTTATCTCTATACTAATAAATAAAAATAACCCCGGATATTTGTCACCATTATAAGCCATATGATAATTGGTTTTTTCGTTTCTCTCTCATTTTAATTGTGAATTCTATAATAGCTATTTAATAACCATTCATAATTAAAATTTAAAAGATGTTAACTTTAAATTTTTAAATATGTAATACCTGGTTTTATCCAATTTGTATAATACATTATTTAAGACAAACTATTTATATTATAAACCATGTACAATAAATTTATTTTTCTCGTGTATTACACGAGATTTTAACCTAGTATGTCTCATATAGCATCAATGTGGCAGGTCAAAAATATTAAAAATAAGGAAAAATTAACGGGTTTTCATAGAGCTATACACACCATACAAACATTTATGACCCCGAAAAACTCATACGACACATATAACAAAAGTTAACACTGAATACAAAGAAAATTCAGGATCCGATCAGATGAATTATAAACTTTATATAGACTATAAGACACATAAAATTATACGGACTCGTATAAAAATATAGGGTGTTACCGTTTATTTTATTTTATTTTATTTTATTTTATTTATTTATTTAATAATTGTAAGGTGAATTTAAGGGGGAGAAGTAAATAAAAGCAGCATAGGTGGTGCAGATAGTATAGCTGCAGAGCACGGCGGCGCATTGTCGTGTTAGGGTTGTTGGATGATTAAGTCCGGCGTAATGACACCATCAATGAACCACAACTACACCCTTTAACCACCACCATCACCACCACCTCACTCCCCCAATTTCTCACATACACCATGAAGTTCATGAAGCTTGGCTCCAAACCTGACGCTTTTCACTCCGATTACCATTCAAATTCCGTCAGGTATCTCTTCAACAATCTCTCTTCAACATATTCCTACACAATGTGTGTGAATTTGCTTACGATTTCAATTGCAGGTGTGTTTCGTCGGAATTGCCGTCGGATTTCACCCTCATTGTCGATGAAGTTCGATTTCATCTTCACAAGGTAACGATTAACGATAGAATTTGTTCAAATTCCATAAAAATTTAGAGCTTATACAGTGGTTTCTAGCTTCAAATGGTTTTACAGTGGTTTGTGTGTTTGTATTGTAGTTTCCGCTTCTATCGAAGAGCAATCGGTTGCAGAAGCTTGCATTAACCGCAACCGAAGAGAATTCCGACGTTCATCTCGTCGATTTCCCTGGAGGACCAAACGTATTCGAGATCTGTGCGAAATTCTGTTACGGAATAACCGTTTCCGTCAGTCCGTACACCGTCGTCGCCGTCCGATGCGCGGCGGAGTACCTCGAGATGACGGAGGAGATCGACAGAGGCAACTTAATACTCAAACTCGACGTCTTCTTCAAATCTAGCATTCTATACAGCTGGAAGGACGCCATTATCGCACTACAAACCACCACAGCTCTTCAACAACAGTCGGAAGAAATCGAAATCACATCGATGTGCATCGAGTCGATCGCGTCGAAAACCGCCGTTGATCCGTCGTGTGTTAACTGGTCGTATACGTATAATCGTAATCTCGATGCGATCAACAACGTGAAAGACGTCGGATCGGTCCCTAAGGACTGGTGGATTGAAGATCTGTGTGAGTTGGATATCGATCTGTTTAAACGAGTAATTTCTGCTGTGATTTCAACGAAACGAGTCGAAGAAGATGTGATCGGAGAGGCCTTGAAGACGTATTGTTCGCGGTGGTTACCGGATTGTATAGATCGATTTGAGGATGATGATCATGTCGAAAAGTATAGATCATTGATTGAATCGGTAATCAGCTTATTGAGAGATGATAATGTAGTCAATTGTTCATGTAGTTTCTTACTGAAACTGCTCAAGGTGTCTGTTCTCGTAGGAGTTGATCGATTCGTACGTCGGGATTTGATCGGAGTTGTTAGTTTGAAGCTCGACGAAGCCTCGGTTCGTGATCTGTTGATTCGATCTGAGCGTCGTGAAACCGTGGTTTATGATGTTGAGCTTGTGCAGGAGCTTGTGGTTCGGTTTTTTGATCGGAAGAGTGTTGAGGGAAATGAGAAGAGTGATTTAATTTTGGTTAGCTCGCGTAGAGGTATAATCGTAGGTCGTTTGATCGATGGATATCTTGCGGAAGTTGCACGCGATCCGAACCTCTCGCTCGATGTTTTTGTGATGTTATCGCGATTGGTACCCGATGCTGCTAGACCAGTACATGACGGGATGTATCGCGCTGTTGATGTTTACTTGAAGGAACACCCGACGTTAACCAAAGTTGAAAGGAAAAAAGTTTGCGAGTTGATTGATGTGAAAAGGTTATCAGCAAATGCATGCATACACGCTGCGCAGAACGATAGACTTCCGCTGCGAACAGTGGTGCAGATCCTGTTCCATGAGCAGGTACGGGCCACTGCTGCGATGAAAGAGGCTTCGCGTGCCAACCGGGCCCGGGAACATGACTGGGAGGTCAAAATGCCCCTTCGTTCGAAGTCGTTGAGAACGCCTTCACGGGTTAACTTGAATGATGTGGATGTGAAGGAGGTGGCGAGTGGCGGCAGCATGAGGTTGCTGCCGTCGCGGTCACGGAAGATTCTAGACCGGTTTTGGGGGGTGGGGATGGGTCAACGTCACGGTGAGAGCAAGAGCACCGGGACGTCTGGTAGTTCACAGTCAAAGTCTTCGAGTTCATCGTCTAGAAAACAAAGGTATTCTATTTCTTGAAAGCTTAGAATTGTGTTTGAGAACATGTATGATATAAGCAAGAGGTATTTCTTTTAATGTAACTTAATAATTGTGTTTTATTGATATGTTTCATTTCATAGTATGTATCGGAAGACTTTTTTTCCTAGGAAGATGTGGTTGAATGACATCTTTGTACTATATATTTTATGCTTTGGTATATCCTTTGATTCTGTAATGATGATTTTATTTGTTTTCAGAGTTTTTTTTTTAATTTGTGGTTGTTTTATGAGTATTGTTACATGCACTTTGGATAAATTGAACGAACAAACACGAACAAAATACTCGTGTTCGGTTCGTTCGTTAAAAACTAATTTGTTTATAAACCGTTTACGAACACTTACTAAACGAGATTTTTTGTACGTGTTCGGTTCGTTCGTTAAAGAAATAATTTGTTCATAATCCATTCATGATTGCTTACTGAACGACTTTTTGTACGTGTTCGTTTAAGGAAATGAATCTGTATATGAACTGTTTACGGACACTTATCGAACGTAACAAACGTAAACAAAGACAAATGAACACACGCATATATTCATTTAATATAAACGAACACAAACAAAAGTTCCTATAACAAACAAATACAAACCATAATATGTTGAGATTTTAATAAAAAATCACAAATGTTACGTAATATTCACCACCGATAAATAAGTATTTAACATATTATTACTTACAAAAACTTTTAAATAAACAAACATAGAACGAATGTAAACAAACATATTACCGAACATTCACAAACATAAATGAACGAGCGCAACCTCTATTAATGTCCGTTCGATTAACTAAACAAACGAAAAATTTTTGTTCGTGTTCATTTATTTATTAAACGAACCAACATAAATGAACTTCCTATTGAACGGTCTCACAAATAGTTCGCTTAACGTTCAATTCTTTTACATCTCTATTAGTACATGTTTTACATGTAATGTGTTTGATTTTTTATTACGAACATATATACCCATACGTAAAAACACACTAGTGTTGAATAAAATGTTACCAAACAATATATACGTTGCATAAGAACACAATTCCCCCACATGTAACGAGGCTATTTGTTATATCAAGCTCTTGAGGGGCTAGACCAACAAAAAGTGATCGTTATATAGACGGGGTTAGTGTGAGTAATAATGCATCGTGGGACTTGACTATCAAGTAAATAAAAAAAGAGATAATCATGTGAGTTAATGTTATTGGTTAAAAATAATAAAAGAAGATAAAAAAGTGTCTCTCTCACGTTGTGACTAAGATCACATTTCTTGTTTCACGCCCTAATCAAACTAGACGTATGATGGTAGATGGGGCGTGACTAAATGTGGTCATACCCTAATCAAACCCATAACATATAGTCCGAGGGGAGTGGAATGTAGGGGCACTATGGTACTATTCATAAGTCATAACAATAGAAGATATAAGGAGTGTTAGGGAACTATGGAACCATCCACAACAATAAAAGATATAACTATGTATACGCATCTTAAAGTCTCTAATCCGACCATAATAAGGAAACGACACACTTTAATCACACTATTATGATGTCTATAGTATTCTCATAGGTGGTTACTGGCTTGGCTATACCAATGTGGCCCACGTTTTTAAAATATTTGTGTATGAATATTCGATTCTATCTATTACTCGAATTCTAAATAACAATCCTAAACTTTTCAAAAAATAGTTAACGAATATTTTTTGAAGGACAATACCAACAAATCAATTAACTGTTATTTTCAACGACAATGTTTATATTAAAAGTATGGCGTGGTGTAAAAGGAAGCTTATTATACAAATAATATAAAACTCCGTCTCTACTCTCTAATATCTTATTTGACCCATCTCTAGGCTTTTTATTTTTTAATATTTTTTGTGTGCATTACTTGAAATCATACACTACAAATACATTAACAAAACTAAATAAGAAAAAAACGTATTAATTTTTCATGGACAAAACTTTTTTAGAATTGAACTGTTAGACAAACTATATGAATGGGATATACATGCATTTTTACAATCCTAGGTGGAATATGTGAATTGGATTTATATACCAAGTAAACTCTTGATGTAAATCCTTGGTCATGTTTTGAAACTAAAACTACGTCAATGGAACTCCTCTAATTCACCAGATCAGTTGAATAATTGAACTCCTATCCACACTAGGTCCAATCTGATGAAGGATATACAAAACAATAACCGCGTTAAACCATAAAAAGTAAACATAAGTGGTGCTTGCTGTGATAACACTGCGGCATGAGAATCAATATATGTTTGAGAAAGAATAAGCTATAATGTAAAAGTTGAATTGCATGTGTGAATCTTAGAGAACATCCATATTTATAGTATTCGAATTAGGGTTTTCCCTTGGTTATCAAGTAGGGATTTTTAGTTCCTCACAAGAGGGTCATACGGTTTTTACACCCGCATGTTAATAGAGAGGATGACATCTTTACTATCATGTTACCACATGTCACTAATCAATTTCATGGCCCCCACTAGCGGGTCGGATTATGCTTTTGAAGTAACGAGACATGTACTCTTCATAACCTACCATTGAAATTTAGGTTTCACAACAAATTTAGGTTTTACAAGATATATAGCATGGACACTTTTTCATAACCTACCATTGAAAGGGGTTTACATAGCCTTGTGATCAACTAGGGGCGATTACAATTTGGGTCCACTACATAGCTAGGAGAATTTGTTGTCCGGTTTTAATGGTTTTAGGTAAAATCATTAGTTGCAGTTTTAGAAACCGAAATCAAAATGTTAAAAACTTATAAGCGAACCAAATCAAATTGCTAGTAACGGTTTTAGTTCAGTTTGGTTTCACAATTTTAATTTTCTATGAACATTTATACACATTTCATCTTACCTTAATCTAAGAGAATTCATGATTGGGACCTGATCACTTTGGTATGCTAATTTAATATATACAAATTACCAAGTTAACTATGCATTATGCGTTGTACATTGTGCTTAGTTGGGTTGTATTCAACTTTTGTCTTTTTTTAATCTTTAACTTTTTTATTTTAACCTAATATTTTTACATATTTTACAATTTAATGTAAACATTTTTTTAATTTCAACTTTTGTGTCCTATACTTTTTATATTTTTATAAATTTTTCCTTTTACGTTTCGGTATAAAATTTGCAAGTTAACACATCGCAGCGTGTGTTTGTGGTTCAACGTTTTTAAGCTCACTTTTTTCCCCGTTCAATGGTTCCGTCGTGATGCACTGGTCCTAGATAGACTTAGGCCCTGTTTGATACCTCTTACCACGCGTCTGACCACTGACCGGCTGTCTCGGTCAGCTAGTCAGTGGGTTTGTTGTTGCTGACCGCATCATCTAACCTGGACTATTCACCGGACTATTCAACAACCCCTTATTGTTTTATATGTTTTTTTACGTTTCGCATACGTGGTTCAAGATTTTTGTCTACTAACAGTGGTGTATCATTGATATTACTTGACATGCTTTTACATTTTGTAGCGAGGGGCTTAATACTAGTTTAAAACTAAAAGTCATCACTAGTGAAAAGTCACTAAAACTAATACTAAAACTAAAACTCATTAAGAGAGAAATTACCAACCTGCAACTTAAAAGAAATGTGATTTGCATAGTCGGTGAGTGAAAGTGCAATTAGATGTGTGATTAGAAATGCAAACACAAATTCAAAACAGCACTTCTGTAAAAGCACAAAAAAAACACAAGTTCTTGTATAAACATCTGTTGTTTTAGAAAAGAAACTAAACCTACAAGTACTTACCTCGCATGATAAACCGTATTTTCGGTTAACTGAACCGAAATAAACTAGCCGGTGGTTTAGGTTGAAGACACCATTGAACCTACTAGTTAATCATCCATAGATTAAGTACGACTAAACCTCGTCAAAGCTAACAATGTATAAGACATCCATAACCGAAGACCTTAGCCAAAGATGCATGTCTTTATTACATAAAACCTGTTAAATACACACCGGTTTTAAGCGATCATAATAATATTTCAAACGTCCAAAACATTCATAACACTTACACACACAGAGAGAGAAACAAAGAAAAACATTCCATGATTCGGTAATCTTGCGAAGAAGACAAAAACCAAAACCCGAGTCAAGAAACATATCAAGAACGGGCATAGCGTACACAAATACGCCTCTCAATCGGCCCTCTACAAGAAGGGCAGTCCTTCATTCCTTGCTTTTCATGAATCTCATTGCATGTTTTACACACAACTTGATGTGCACAAGGAAGAAAAACAACACTCATTTCCTCTGATAAACACATAACACACTCACGTTCCCGCTTCACACCCCCGCTACCATTAAAATCACTAACCGTTTTGGAAATAAAAGGCGGTTGAGACTCATGCTGGGAAGGTGGAGTTTTGACATCGGCTAGTTTACCAGCATAGCTTCCATCAACACCTCCCTTTAAAGCAGCTATCTTTAAGGAATCAGTTTTTGAACTCAACATTGAGATTTCCTTTTCAAGTTTTTCGATATCTTCTTTGTATCTTTGAAGATTATTATCTGCTTTTAATCTTGTTAAATCCTCCCTTAATTTAGCTGTAGATTCGGCCTCTAACCGTCCTATCCTATATGAAGTGGCTTGGCTAATTAGTTCTTCTTTCGCCTTTTCTTCCTGTTTCCATCGTGCCTGCATATAAAAATTTTCTTTTGGTGAGAAAATATGCAACTGAATACTTGCAGCAGAAACTACAATGCAAGCATTTCTTATTTTTTTCAAATAAAACAACTTAAATACAATATAACCTAATAAAACCTCCAATGAGATCATAATAACAAGTATTCTTCAAGTTATTAACAAAACTAGTTTAGAGATTATATAAAATGTTTTTATTTCATTGAAGATTGAATAAGTTAAAGTTAGTTGGCAAGTTTTCATTCCATCCATGAAGAATTTTTTTTACACCCCTACTGATGAACAAGAAGCAACTAAAAGGAATCACATTATTTCACGAATAAGTAAACGAGTTGAACTGCTTGTGTACTACTCAAGATCGACTCGTTAAAAGCTCGATTCGAGCTAAGCATAAACGAGCCCACATTGATATATTTCTCACGCCCCCGCTTGAGCTTTGCGTATAGAGCTCAAAACAAGTTGTACTTAAGCTTGAGTTCTGTTAAGTTAAACAAGGCAAGCTTGAGCTCGGCTAGGATCATTTAAACCCCCATGAAAAGATCCATTTCATTTCATCGGACAAAACAAACATGTTTTTTCCATCCAATGGAATGGGCAATTGAATTCATAAAATGTATTTATCATACCAATCACTACCTTAGAATATGACATACCTCAACTTGTTCTTGTTGTTCTTTAGCTAGCTCCAAATCTTGTTGTAGCTGTGTCACCTTGCGCTTCTCAGCTATAAGCTCATCATGGAACAAGGTTTTCACCTTCTCCCATGACTGAAATTGCGTCAATGTCTTTTTCTCTCTCTTAGATACCTCTTCACAGCTGGCAGCTGACTCAGCAGCCCTTAGATTTGCAGCCTCCATCTCACGCCTCAGATTAGAATTCTCCACTTTCAGCCTACGAACAGCAGAGTTTGCTCGTTCCACCTGTCCACTAGCTTTACACAAAGCATTCTCCATTTCAGTTAGTTTCTTCATTGTATTATCTTCCAAGGTTTGTTTTTCTTTCTTTAACCTCTCAACTTCTTCTTTCTCTAATCTAAGTGTTTTCAGTTCAGCCTTATCTTTACCCAGCCTACGAGCCACTTGCATAACCTTCTGGTTAGCCCATTCGGTCCATTCTTGCATCTGGTTCTGCAGCTCATGCACCCTTGGAACCAGCTTCATAACTATTTCATCTTTTGAAGTATGTGGGACCCACTGCTTAAAAGACTTGTCAGACAGTGCAGCTGTAAAACTAGGGTTAGAAACATCAGGCATTGGAGCAACTATTTGTTTTTGTGGGGCCGAAAGAGATAATTCGGTTTCAGCTGCTAATAATGCAGGAGGGTTATCACTTTTTGGTAACACAGAAATGCTATTATTGGCAACTTCAGTTATATTTTCCTGAGGCAAACCAGACGCCACTCCCTTACTCATTTTCAAAGAGATGTTCTTAAGATTGATACCTGTAGATTCTGATACAGACTTTAGTTTCTTATCTAAAAGTAATCCACCAAAGTTAGAGAGTTTTCCTGATCTTAAAACCCCTTTAGAAGCATATGTACGATAGCTTTTCTCCAAATGAACAGACTTTTGTCTGATTATAGATTCCCTTTTATTAATTCCAATAATCTTTCTACCACTTGCAACCTTTTCTTCATGATTTTGAGATGAGGGAGTGAAAGATTTACCGACTGTTCGGTGTGTAGAATCAAGGTTTTCTTTTTCTGAGGAAAATTTATTTAAAACAAAAGGAGACTTTGGTTTTGGCTGATGAACTTCTGCCTTAAAGGCTGTAGCGGGTGCTTCTAAAGGAGAATTACTGGAATTTTGAGGACTTGTAGTATTATTGGCTTCCCTTTTTAGATGTGTTTCTGACGAATCAGAGATGCAACTATTCGAAGCCTCATCCCCAACTAAACTACTTAATGTCTCACTATCCATGGTGCAAGCATGTGATACATTCATGTCAGAAACCAACAAGCACCACATTGCATCCCCGGTGCTAAAAAAGGGTCTTACTTCACGAACCACACAGACCAATTCAGCTAATATGTATTTCTCCATTTGCTGTAAATCTTCAAAGTGATGTTCCCTTAATGAATCAACTTCTTGACCATTTCTAAGGAAAGCCAAAGTATTGTTGACTATATCTGTCACAGCATCTTTACAACCATAACAAAGACCCGATCTCAAAACAGCCTTAGTAGCAACTTCTTCAGTGTAACCAAAAGAAACTATTTTCTTGATTGCACTTTTGAAAATCGTGTCCAAGTTCGCCAATACAAGTTCCTCCAGCTGAGACTCTGTAAGATCACTCCAATCAGCATCATGAAACTCATCACTCGCCTCTATCTCAGGTGCATTATGATTCGGCCCAAATCCTACTGAACAAGAGAGCCCTAGATCAAGATCAACAGGACTTGTACTCTCACAACTGAAACTACACACATCACACTTGTTCGCATGTTCGTGACCCACAAAACTTTCCGCTGCAAACTCATAACCCAAGCATTCATTTTGCGATTGAGAAACTGGTTTATTTGGATCCGTCACAGGTGGTGCATCAGCCCTGAATTTCCTCTTATTCCTACTCCCTTTCTCTTGCACCATCATAACCGGTGATACACGACTGGAGCTACTACCACTACAAGTTTTTGCAACAAGTGAGGCCATTTTTTGCAGCTGCATAACAAAAAACCTCAATAAACTTCAAAATTGACAACACAATCAACATTAATACAACTTCTAAAACCAAATTACAAATGCAAGTATTATTGTCCATTTCAACATTTACTGTATAGAACACCCAATTGATCTTTACAAGCTATAAACACTCATCAGATTACGTAAAAACAGGTGAATAACGCATCAAAAGCCTCAAAATCGCCCAAAAACAACAATCTGAAACATAATCATACCAGAGAGATTATCAGGACTCCGAATCAACGAGAAATCAACCTAATTTCTGCAACCGACAACAAATGAAACGGTGATTCCGAATCGTCAATTAGAATATCTTCAATCGCAGAGATCAATTCGATTAATCAGCATGTAGATACAATAAAAACGATCAAATAACAAGTAATCAAAGAGAGCTACAACATCATGAAGGGGAAATCGAAGTTGAACGAAGATCCCTAATAAGTGTAGATAGATATATAAAATTAGAAGCAAAATCATACGATTAGAATGATAATCATCGTGTACCTTTTGCGATCGATATACACCGATTTCAGCTTATTGAGGGTTCCTCTAGCAAATCAAAGTTTCAATCTCTCTTTTCTCTCTCTCCTTGTTATGCTCGATTTTTATTTTTGTTTTTATTTTTATTTTTTTATTTTTACATGAATAAACTCTTCAATGCATTTTGGTTTTTCTTTAATGGAAAGATTTATTAAGCTACCACCAAATAGTTAACCTAGGGTGCACGGTTATAAGCAAGGATGAGCAACAGGTCGAAACCAAATCGAACCGGATCAAACCGGACTGACCCGTCTTGACTTGAAACCAAAGAACCGAGAACCGGATCATTTACTTATGGTTCGGGCCGGGCTGGACCGAACAAAGTTAAACAGGTCAGTTCAACATAATATGGTGGTCCAAGCAGTAAATATTTTTTAGATTCATGTTTTTTGTCGGGAGAAAAAGAAAACTTTAAAATTAAAATGAAACCAATCAATGGATTTGTTTCTTAGACTACTTATTGTAATATAAACAAATTGGTACCATATAAAAATACAAACCGTACATCTGTTGTCGTCATGATCCATTTATGAGTTAATTTAAGTCTACCGTGCAATAGCGTTCATCTATAATCGATTAATAGTTTATTGATATGAAAACTTCTATTATGTTAGTAAAACATTTTCTTACATTTTTAGTGTTCAAAGACAACCCATTTAACATCTAAAAAGCAAAAAAACCAACTTCTTCTTTTTTTTGCCTAACTGTAATCGGGCCCGACCGAAACCGAGCTCATACCCACGGGTTTGGACTGAAACCGGCCCATAGCCGTTTACAAAAGAAAAGCCGAACTGTGGACCAGAACCGCTAACCCATACACGACTCTTAGTTTTCACGGGTTGGTTCGCGGGTCTTAAACGGATCGACCCGCGAAGTGCACACCCTAGTTATGAGTCAGTTTGCGTCGATTTTAGTCTCAAACCAAACCAAAATCGAAACTTTGATATTTTTGGTTTATGTATGGGTTGGGTCTGTTAATACGATGGTTTTTTTATTTTACATTTAGGCTTGAAGTGTTTGAGATCGGAAAGGTTTGCCCTAATAGATTTAATCCTTATACTTTTGTCGTAAAACTTTTGATAAATGCTTATTAAAAAACTTGGGCCTAAAACTTTTTGCAGAAAATAACTTATTTGGGCATCAATCCAATAACAAACGTGTTTGGTGTCATTTGATGTTTGGTTTTCATGTTTGGTGTGGTTTGTTTGGTTTATGGTTGGGTTTGATTAAGGGGTGCGTTTTTTACCGGAACCTGAATATCAAACTCGAACAAAATCAACCCGAACCCAATTAAGAACTAACCCGAGCAATCCAACCTGATTATTATACTAACCCCTACAGTTAATCGATTTTTTCCTCACCCCTACGAATAGTTGAATAATTAATTATGCTTTTGACCATGGGTTAAGCAACACAACAGTCGTGTATCAACTTTATGTTGTGTATCCATCTTTATTGCATCAAAACTCCAACTTTAAATCACATTCACATGTACACGAAATGTCATATTTTACTTATGTCTTATTATCGATAAAATTATTTTTAGCTAATGACTTTCAATGTCAATATAACTACTGAATTGAAGTTTGCCCTTTGATGGTCTGTTATTGATTCATCAGTGATAAATGATAAGATTTTAAATAAGATTTTAGTATAAGTTTTTTTAATAGTTCTATTTCGAAAGATCATGTATGACAGATTGTCTATCATAAGCTGATTTAAAGTTAATATTTAAAGATCCAAATTAGATTGAAACAGTGGATTGATTATTTTTGTTATTCTTAAAGAAAAAAAATCGTAAAGGTGACTTAACAAATCTTTTACGTACATTTAGTAAAAATTACTAAACTCTATTACTAGCTAAAGAATATTGAGAACAAATGTAATTTAGTAATAAACTGACAACTATATATGTAAGTCGTAGAAATAGAGGATCACCCTTTAAATGTCAAGAATTGCTTAAATGAAAAATACAAACAATATTTTTTACAAATTATAAAAAAAATTACAACACAAATTTATTTTTCTTATCATTAACGAATATACTTTGTGTTTGACCGGTAATAACAATTGATCAAAATACTTCCACATAACATTGTTACTAGTTGTAGTTAACTGTTGCACAACCACAATATTTCTAGATTTCCTTTTGTATGGATCATATCAAGACAAACTTGATATATACAAAAATTAGATACGCTCAACGTCGATATCAAACGATTCACCCTCCTCTTGAAGAAGGTTTTCGCGATTGTCATGAGCCCAAAACCCACGTACATCTATAAGCATACTAGCAATCGTCCCACCTTGTTTGCACAACAACATATCAGAAAGTGTGATTCTCAACGGATCAACTGGTTTCACCATATCCCATATCTCATCCCTAACATCTTCTGTGCATAATTCATAGTTTCCTATCTGGACCCATTTTTCACGCACGTCCCTATTCGATCATCAACAAACACCATAAGAAATCAATCGTCACAAATCAAAAAAGAAAATGTTACTTGCAGAATAGATTGCCGAAGCCACATTTTATGTAATCTGAAATACTTACTTTACATGCAAAAGAATTTTATTAGGTGGGTTTGTTTTCACTTGTAGAAAATATTATTACCTAAATAGAATATGAATATCTGCTGCTGTTAGGTATCCCTTTCCTTGCAGATCAAGGCATTTGAATACATATTTTAAGCCCTCTGGTGTATCTTTGTTTTCAAGGGCAAGAACAAAATCAAGAAAACTCTCGAAGTCCATCTCCCAAGCAAGCCCGATGACAGTTTTGCCATGGCGAACATGCTCGTCAAAAGCTACAAGATAAAAAGATGGAATAATAGTTACATGTATACCTAAACATTTTAACTCAATAAGCATGGTAACACATATAGTAACTTTCAAGGTTCTTTAGAGCTAAAATGGAAGATGTCACTTTAACCAATAGAGAGATAGCATGTGATCCGTCATTTTATAAACTTTGAGGCAAGAAAAGAGTCAATGACGAAATATAAGCCCAAAATCGTCGACACATGTGTCCTCATGAGTCTTTTTTATTGGACTATACTTTCATGTAATCATTTATGATGTTTGGGTTGATGATAGTTACCTCTTTGGATAAAAATATCTGTTAGTGTTGCATCCGCGTATCCTTGAAGTTCCTCTTCGCTTAATGTCCCATTTCCATCTTTATCAAGGTCAAGAAACATGTCTGGTCATGATCAAAAAGAAGATTAATCAAGAGACAACTTCATTATTCTAAAAAAAAGAAGTTATGGATCAAACTAATATCATTAGATGAGCTCACCGCATATACGTTGTGCAGATGCTAATGAAAACCAGTTCTCTGTTTGCTCAGTATCAGCTTCTCCATCACCCTCCTATTATTATTAAACTACTTATTAAGTAAAGTAAAATAAATACTAATAAAAATAAAGAGCTTGATATGAAAGCTGTTTTTATGCCAATGCATATATGTATGTACCTGATGAAGTTCCATTAGTTCTTGAAGACAATTACTAAGCAAAATCTTCTTTATGCAAGCCTTCCCTGCATAAAAAACAACTCTTGAACTAAAATGCCTCAAATACAAACAAAATTAGCTCCTTA
The DNA here is from genome assembly GCA_018326385.1 of Flaveria bidentis. NCBI lineage: Eukaryota > Viridiplantae > Streptophyta > Magnoliopsida > Asterales > Asteraceae > Flaveria > Flaveria bidentis. The sequence goes on along the minus strand of BJCM01154633.1, from coordinate 11,805 downwards.
AAGCTGAATAATCTCCAAGATGAAAAGAGAAAAAGAATTATCCAACCTCGCCTACTCGGGTCACAAAAGAAGAAGAATTTGTGAGTAGCTATGTGGCAATACATTTGAATGAATTCTGCAGGCATGTCACGAAGCTGTGCTAGATTAGGAATAAGACCGCGGATATAAGCCTCCATTTCCTATCAAGAATTTCGAATGTATCGTTTGTGTTCATGTAGCGTTTACATAAACTAAAATAAAACAAGATTATTTCCAGGAGGAGTAAACTATAATACATATGGTCGTAGAAACCCATCAGAATCCTCATCAAGCTCACTCATATCGATTCTTGCTTGTGTAAGAGAAACCTGCACAAGAACACATATCCAGTGAACCAATAATATTTTAACAAAAAATGCAGATTGATGTTTATATTGTATGATATGTATCACATATGTATACAGGATTGTGAATCATAATATCCTAACTTTATTATACTAATAAGTGTATTTTAGAAATACTATTGTAACATCCAGCCCTTTCATTAGAACCAAGATTGTTTGTTTTGGTTACTAGGAGTTCACAAATTTGTTTTTTGTTATCCTGAGTAGAGACTTCACAATCATCAACCTGTTTAGAACTACTCTCACCCAAACACACTTAATTGTGACGTTTTTGGATCCACAACCAACACACCCATATCATTTGGTGGTATTAGAGGTCTAAGATTCGTGTAATTGTTATAACTATGGTAAAAAAATTAAAGTTAACAACTAGCTGGTTATTATACATCATGTATGACAGTATCAAGCATGTCACAAAAAGTACAGAAACAAGAAAATAAAAATCTTACCGTTCGCATGACATACAGATAAAAGGATAGAACTGCAATTCTTCCAGCTTCATCCTTTTCAAACTTCATAAAATTTGATGGACTGAAGAAACGACGACACTTTGGGCCAATTTGTTCGGTACATAGAGATGCAATTTGGCAAAAATCTTCATAATTCACCTACATTAGTTTCACCAATCCAAACACAGAGGTTTAGGTACCATTGATACAAATTAAATGACAAATTTTAAATAATCAAGAACAGTTGAAAGACTAAAAACCATAAGCTTATAGCTTAGGTGACATTTTGGCATGGTACCTTTACAGTACCAGTGGCTTCATCCATCATACTATTTTCTCTTAAGCAAAGCCACAGGGCATCCAGATCGTCGGCATTAAGCAAAACATCAGACTGCGTCTGCATCAAGTAAACGAAAACATATATATCTCTAGATCTTGATCATGTAAAATCGTCTCAAAACAACAAATCAAAAACAACCTAAGTTAACTGACACATTAAAGAAACGATTCACAGTTACAGTTTGGAGATCAGAACCTTCAGAAAATGATATTTTGCCAACCTTTGAACCGTATGGCTGATGGAACCATCCTCAGGTTTCTGAACACATACGAATCGATCATAAAGTTATAATGTATTAATCATATCGTCGTCGTGAAGTTAAGATTTAACCATATGTCTATTCAACAAGAAATTAAAATATGATGATGAACACCTTCTTATAGAAACTTGGGATTATGCCAGCTTGTTTACTCTTTCTATGCTTCTCTTTGTACATATTAAGCAGAATTCTTCTTGTTTCTTGCTCTACAAACAATAAAAAAGATTTAACAGAGAATACAAGTTAGGAAATGAAAAATGTAATCTCAAAACACATTTTTGATTAATAGTTTCAATAATATTTTGTCACAAATTAAAGCTATACCGTCAAAAATAGCCAATTGAGATTGTACTATCGATCAATAGCTATGCTATGTGTGAGATTTTACTTGATATTTTCTGTGAACTTTGAGATATTAATAGATATATTACTATATACAAAATACTATTCTTAAGAGTATGAATAAAAAATATTATCTCTTTAGTTTCCAAAGACTCTTGAATAATTCTTGATTCATGTTATGCATGTATACATGCAACATTGGTAAACTAGTGATTCACTTGAAAACATACAAACACCAAATCAACAGACCTATAGGCATATAAATACAGATCAAACAATAATATTTTGAGGATCTTATAATTAAGAACATTATTTACAAACCCAATCTTGCCTCCGAGCCGAGACCGGCTTCGGATCTGATGTATCGACGAAGGTTACGAACCCACAACATGGATGACACCACCGGTGGTTCATCGTAGCCTTCATCCTCGTCCACATTACTAGACATTTGAGAATAATGTATGGTTTATGATCTCATTGATAAAAACAAACATGTATATATAATAGAAGTGAAAGCGGTGATCTTGATCTTGATGGCCAAAGTAATCGAAGGATGTGATGTTAAAACTGAATGCATATATGCTAATTAAAGGCGATCCACCATTGATCTTTTCGTAACAAAATCATTATTTGTAGTAGCGACATTATCGTCGCCGGAGGGTTTTATTGTTGCTAATGTGGTGTAGATCTCACAGGATACCACATGTAACATGTTATGTTTTGTTTTGTATTTATAAAACTTTTTTTTGTTAGTATATTATATAACTTGAAGAAATGTCACATGAAAAAACTTATTCTTTTAAAGTTTTTGAGAAGATAAAGAGTAAATTAAATATATTAAATAAACATTATATATCAATAAAACAGTTGCTCCTTTAATCTTTATTGGTTACGTTTATCATTCTTAACCCAAGGGGTTAATTTGTAACAAATCATGACCGGTGGGGTTGGTAGTTGTAACAAATCTTTATTGGTTACGTTTATCATTCTTACAAAAAAAACTTTTAGTGTAAGGATGTCGAGCATAGCTAATGAAAATTAAATACTATACTTGTAAGTTGTATATATATAAAAGATTTTTATTGTAAATTACTAATTACTAAATAATATATAATACTTTTGATAAGGGGGTGTGTGTGCACTTTTTTTTTCTGGGTTAAGTGTTTGTTTACAATCTATTTTTGTTTTCCACCCGGTATAAATAAACGTAACTAGTATAATTACAAACTTAAAGTTTAATTGACTTGTATCTCATCATTAATTTTAAACTACTATCCATGAAGGTTGCTTTGTAAATCTTTTACTCTAATAAATTGGTAAATAGGAGTGTAATGTGTTAACATCACATTCATTTTTATTAAATCTCTCTGATTTCTCTCTCTTATTAAATAACTATATTAATTACTAATAATATTATTTACTTTTATATTATAAAAAGTTTTTTTTAAATCAAACTATTTTACATAATATTTTAAAACTGGTTAAAAAGTAAATTTATTATAAAGCAAAAATAATTAAAATAGGGAGTTATAGTAAGGACATTTTTAAAAATGAATATTTTTAATACGTTATTTTGAAACAAAATGTTTACATTATCTTTGAAAAAACAAAAAAAATTAAAAAGTTCATATTATTGTTTTATTACTTATAGTTATTAATAATACGTAATTTCGATGATATCAATTTCTTAGTATATTTTATAATTAACAATTTTTATTATATTTAATATTTTATTTGTTCAACCCGTGTATTACATGAGTTTTACTAAATCTAGTATATATATATATATAATTCCTTAGCGTGGTGCAACTTGAATCTAGTAAACATTATGAACATTGGCACTCCTTGGTTTTGAATAAAATTTAAATCAAAAGATAAACACTAGTATATTTGTAATGTTTAAACATTATAAATGAAAACTAAATTTTGACCCAAATTTATTTTGATTTTAATTTAGGGAAAGGTTAAAATAAAAAATATTAAAACTAAAAAGTGTAATAAGTAATCAATCTCATCTCAACCATCAATCTCATTAATCAATAAATGAAATCAAATTAAAAAGAAAAGTTTGATAAAGTGGTATTAGAAATAACCAATTTTGTTGACTTTTTATAAGTTCTTCTTTTTAAATATTCATATTTTTTACGTACGACATTAACTTTTTATCAAAATCACACCATCAAAATGTTTGTTTTTTATCTTTTAAACGAGTACAATATTATTATATAACTTTTTTACATTTTAAGCTCATATCTTGTCATTAGCGTAGTTCATTATGTATTTTTTGTTAGTTATTGTGGTTAACTGAATACTATTGTGTTTTTATAAAATGACGACTTTTAGAAAATATGATGGTGAATAATATTGTTGTGTTTTTATAATATTTAATACGTAATAATAAATTAACAACTAATTAATCTAATAAGTTAATACAATGACAAGATAACTTAATATATCACTGTGATTTTTGATCGTCATTATGTTATCTTGAACATTATGAATTTTAAAAAATACATTAGTGAAATAACATTATTTTTTACTTTTAATTAAAAAACACAATGATAGATAACAATAAATTTATATAATCTATAAACAAACAATGACACAAATAACACATTATGTATCTTCAATAGTAGAAGTTTTGAAAAATAAATGGGCCCAATTATATCATTGTGTACTTTTGATTTGTAAAACACAAATGATATATAAAAAGTTTATATAATCTATATAAACAATAACAAAAATAACATAAAATAATTAAAACGTAAAATATAATGATAAATAAATATAACAAATGATGTAAAATATATGACACAATTAATTAATATTTGACACAATAAATATATAAAACATAATAAGTTAACATATTTGCCACAATGACCAAATTGTTCTATTCTTTAAATAATAGAATAAACCAAATGATTTAACCATATGGCAATGACTTGTCATTGTCATAAGGTATACAAAATAATAAAAAATCAATATTTGGAAAAATAAATTTATGACGACCACTGTTATCAACTGCATTTTGTTGTTGTGATAAAGTCAATCTAAGGTGACAACTTGTCATCACGACAGGTGAGGTATAACAAAAAAATCAAGGAAGCCTTATGGTGTTGATGTATTGTCGCGATAGGTGACCTATAGCGACAACATATAATCATCGCCATAGGGTTGGTCGCCATAACCCTTAATTCTTCTAGTCACATGTCAAAGCAACAATCTTTATTAGACTTTCTATATTAAATCTCATTTCTAGTATAACCATACCCTTAAATTTATATCGAATTATAGATTAAATTAAGTATGTTATATGAATTTTATAAACATTTTATTTCAAAATTTATAAATAGAAAACAAAATACGTTCAAAACTAATTACAACATAAAACTATTATAGAATTTGTATATTTAAAACATAGAGTGCTTGTGCATTTGTTATGCATCTGTAACTTGTTAATTACTAGTAATTGATGTTGCTTTTTAATAATAAACATAATATATATTTTTGTGATTTACAAAATAGTTTTTTTTTTTCGGTAACATCCTAAAGTTTATTCACGGTTCACCTTTTGAATATAAGATCAGACTATGTGTAGTGTTTTTTATTTAAAATACTATCTAGGTGTTGTGTAAGCAAAAACCATTTTACTAATACTTCCTTCTAAATCAAGTGTAGTAGTTAACTAGTTATTAAAGCTTCTATCAATGCAATGGTATTGTGTTTGGCATCTGTTAAGGGCTTGAAACCCCTTGAGTTTGAAACCCCTTTTAACTATCTTGTAATGATGTTTGGAGCCTCACTTATATCCACACTATTATTTTTAGCACCCTTCAAGGTGTCCACTACGTCCGGTCTAATAAATAGAATTTAAACCAAGGTGATGCGGCATATGTATTTACGTACCTCACTACTTGCATTGTGGCAACAACATTAATATAGTTAGATACATAGAAAACCATATGAAGTTGTAGTGGTTCAATTCGCATATCAAAACATAGGTATAAAACAATTATATAACGATATTAATGTTCTTCGGTTGGTATAACTTTGGTTTTCACGGTACAAGCATATTATTATCAATAGATATGGCCTACGATAACAAAAAGAACATACAACTTTGAATACAACTTTGTTTTTTATAATATTTATACCTTATGTAAAAAAATATAACATAGCCACAAATTAGTCTCTTTTAAAAAGATATTAACAAACTAAATTATTGAAAGAAATATTAAGCTAATAAAACGCTAGCGGGATAAAGATGTATATTCTATATGCTACAAGGGTAAACTTAAAAGCTAAAAAACTTGAAGAGTTAAAATGAAAATACGTCGGTTGCTACTTGCTACAGCTAATAACCTTTCTAAATGGTGTATAGTAACTATATGAACCCTTGGAGTAACTATATTTATTAGATAACACAATAATTTATATAACTACAGTATTAACCAATTTTGCCATCTACACCCGTCTTTCTAAACTAACAATAAGTCCCAGTTACAAAGAACTAAAGACGTTTTCTTCCGTATCATCTTTGCTTTTCGATCTCTTCATAAGTGGTGTTAAGTTTTTCGATCTCTTCATATCATCTTTGCTTTTCGATCTCTTCATAAAAGTGTTTAAGTTTTCTTAACTTAGTCATAGACGTGTAAACGAGTTAAGCGGGCTCGTAAACTACTCCAGATCAGCTAGCTAAAAGCTCGAAACGAGCTGAGTTTAAACGAGCTCAAGCTAGTTTGATGAATGAGCTCGAGTTTGGGATTCACAAATTATGTTTAAGCCGGCTTGCGAGACTAAACAATATTTTAATTATATAACTTATGTATATAATATTTATATATAGAATTACTATAAAATAATAAAATAATATATATTATGTTATAACATTAAAAACCATTTTGTTAAAAAAGCCTTTCGGATATCCGGTTTTTTTAATCGATTCAAAATGTACAAAAAAGTCCACAATCTCTAATTAATATTTATCATTTAAATGTATAAATAAATTAAGCTCCAATACATTATTACTCTAAATATTAATAAACTGCTATTGCTTGATTATATTTTTATGTTCAACGGCAGGTGAAACTAACATATATTAAACTATCCAATCACATAAGCAATGAGCTGGGCGATGTCAACGCTCTAACTACAGGTGCATATACTAATTATTCACATGCATCATATCGATATATAAATCTGACTTGCCTTCACAATTTCTTGAGTTTCTTGCTTTGGTTTTGAAACATACGTACACTTCTCGAATTACAATCGATCTTTGAGTAAATTAAATTTCGATCGTAATTAATATCTTGAAATCGTAACAATGGGAGATGCTTTGCTGCAACGTCTACACAAACAAAGAGGCATCAAACACAGGGTAAGAGCCTAGCTTCTTCTCCTTCAGTCATTGACTTGTTGAATATGAACTCCTTGAAGTGTTTTCATGATGATGACATGCTGCTAGGAGACACCAATTAGTTTCTTTGTCTGGAAGAGTTATACATTAGAAGTTGTCCGAGTTTGGCTTCGTTCCCGAGTAACCTTCCAAGAATCAAGGTCTTAATGTTAGCGGATAGCGACGAATTGCTTTCGCTGCCTGATGAGATTCAAAGTTTCAAGGACCTCAAGCTCAAAGAGCTAATTTCCATAAGAAGATGTGAACTTTTATGTAGAAGGTATGACTAGGAGACTTTCTCACATTCCTAATGTCCATGTTGATCCTGTTTGGGCTTATTATTCATAAGTTTTATTTTTGTATTTTGGTGTTTTTTATTTATTTCAATTATGTAATATTTTAATTTCATTGAAATTTTATTTTTGTTTGTGTCTTTAAATATTTATTTATATTAAATTTTAAAAAATGTATAAGGATAATGGTGCCACCTATTAGGAAATTATATGAAAATAATGTTTTTAAAGTCCTGACCTTATGAATATTCACTAGGCTTCACCGGCCTCTCAACCCAATGAATCGGTCTTGTGACCATTACCTTCTTTAAAAAATAAACTCAATTTTTACACTATAAATGTCACCCAATCTCATATTTCTTTTCTCTAAACAATATGGAACATCATCTCACTCGATCAAAAAAGCAACAAAGTATCAAAAGTCTCGTAAAAGAACTCAAACCTCACAACCACCTTCTCCACAAATTGAACCCATTTGACATCCCAACATATTATCCGCAATTCTAACTGACACCCTACTACAACCGACACGTACACTCTTTTAGTGGCGAAAGACAACATCCGGTGGAAGAACAACTATAAGCGGACTTGAAGTTTATCTTGAAAGATCACTTGGCTTATTCCGAGCCGATACGAACTTTTATGTGGTATGTATGACAAGGAGACCGGTGATACATTTTAGCTTTTTATTGGTGACATACAAGGGTGGATGAAAGTAGTAAAAGAAACAACCATTCCTCCGATTAATTAGTAGAGATAAAGTGGGAACTAGGGGAGGGTGGGGAAATCTCGGCCCCGGGTGGAAACACCATCCCTTGAACCCGTAATGTTTTAAAGTCACATCCTTGTGAATATTTAGCGGGCTTCACCGGCCTCTTAACGATCTGTGACCGTTACCTTTTTAAGATAAATAAAATCCATATTGAACGTTTTTAAAGCTTGTTTGGTTAGATTTTAAACATTATTTTTAAATTATTTTAAACAGTTCATTTAAGAGACCGAGCGGTCTTAGCAAAGTCATTTAAGAGAATGATAGGAATGACAATGGGGAGGGTTTGGGTAATTCTAATCTCATACCCGATTAGAAAAGTGTGTTTCATACATGTCCCAAAACCCGCCGGCTATGCATCGGTTAGTTATCCATCGGTTATTGAGCATGCCCGTTGGTAATTGGGTATACCGATTAATTTCGTTAAAAATATCCATATGGTATCCGTCGGTTGTCTCTTTGATAGTTCAGTCCAATATTTTAATCGTTGTCTATCTTCAACCAAATCTATTTGTCGTTGTCTTGTAGATTTTCTTCGACTGTGACTAGGGTTCAAAGAAGAACCAAATTAAAAGTGCCATTGTTAAGTCACTTGAGTAGGAATTAGGAGAATGATCAAATAAACGTAAAATGGATTTATGGAATTTGAGATAATATAGTATGATTAATAACTATAAATAAAATACAATATAATTAAGATATACAAAAAATAAAAATAAAATTTATTTCAGGTATAAAATCATGTAAAACATGCTAATCGGGTAAATGTGTATATCATGTAACCTCATACCCATAAGATAAATTAAAAAGTAATCCTATAAATAGCAGCTAATGACATTTTTTAACCATTTAAAAGTTATGAAACATTAAAAGATAACCTTTTAATTACCATTAAAAACCTAACAAACAAACAACTCCTAAGACGTGTTTGAAATGCGAGTAAAATTTCACACCAACTTTCACGCACACCATTTGTACATAAAAAGTTCTTACGGTATCGATAGAAAAGGACTTAGATTCTCCCCCATCCAAAATTTCCCCTCCCCCTCACGTTAACACGTGGGCAAGTGATGCCCTAAACACCAAAGTACCTTTTTCTCTGTCGTTTAATGGGTCCCAACACACACTTAAGCATGATATATCAACATATAGAAAGATATATGTATATACATAATAATTACATAAATCTATCTACATATTCTCCACCTAGGTGGCTTTGAAAAACCCTTACATATACCTCCACCCCCATCTCCAAGTCATTCATATTCATTTTAACAAGCTCATAAAAACCAAAACTTTAAAGTACCATACATAGCTAGCTGATAGCTACTCAACAATCAAAGATATGTCTGGTGTTTGGGTGTTCAATAACGGTGTGCTTCGACTAGCCGGAAACTCTGGAAGTGATTCCTTTCAGGGTTTGGCCCGGCGTAAAGTCCTGGTTCATGTATCGTCGAATGAAGTGGTGACTTCATACGAAACACTCGAAAGAATATTGTCATCATTCGGATGGGAAAGGTACTATGATGACCCTGATTTGTTGCAGTTTCACAAAAGATCGACTGTGCATCTCATATCTCTCCCTAAACAATTCAACAAGCTCAAATCGATGCATATGTATGATATAGTAGTCAAGAATCGCAACGTGTTTGAAGTAAGAGATATGCACCTTAATAATTAGCTAAATAGCAATTTATATCTAGCTATGCATGCCCCTCATACCATTATACCCCAGATCCTATAAATAGCTTTGTTACAAGTGAGATTATATAAGTTTATGTACGTTTTCTTTTCCGTGTGAATTAACTTGCTAGCGTTTAGTATAAGTGTTATTATGGGATGCTCATAATGTATGACGCATATGTAAATGTTATATTGGGGTCTTGTGTAATGAAAAAAAAGGTTTGTGTGACTTGAAATTAATGCTTGTACATATTATATTCATTTTCGTCATTTTACTTTCTTACGTATAGAAACAGATGCAGATATGTTATTTTTACACGCTTTTTAGAAAATGAATCCTATAGTAGTTCACAAAACGCATCAACGTCCACTTACTCATCAACGTTTTGAGACCGGATTAGCACACGATTTCATTTGCGCCTTCAATGTGTCGAATACTGTAGAAGTCGGCTATGCACCAAGTGGTTTGATTTGAGAAGAAAGATCTAAATGTTTCACAAGATCTACGACAATGTTTTTTGACAAACCACGAATTGAATGGTATGGAATGATACTGACGTTATGACGAGTGCTCATGAACAATACCGATCTACTGTCGGTATAACTTTAACCATGTTGCCGCTTAAAACTTTTTTAAATAACATTAGAATTGATAACATATGTTTTTCTTAAATTGTTATTGAATTTGAATTTTTATTCTTGCAATTTATTATTATTTCCTTTTAATTTTGGCAATTGAGTAAAATGACTTCAATAAATAAAAATTACATATACTAACTTTGAAAATCACATAGAGTATTATGCCACCTTTTTTAAACACGCTCTCGTCTACTATCTCATCCTTTTTATCGCCTCTCTTTGTCAAATCTTCTTTTTCCTTCAAATTCTTCTCCTTGATAGGCATGGAGATGTCGAAGCTCATCCCACCTTGTGGTACCCGGAGGTGGAGACGGAAAAGTTTCAGTACCGCTTTGACAACTACAATCGTCTTTCTAAACTAATAACTCCCAACTATAAAGATGTTTTTTATTTACAAAAATGTTTTACTTTTTGTTAAAACTTTTCTAATTATGTTGTTTTTTTAATTATATGTACTTTGTATGATATATTAATCCCCATTTCCCCACACATCCACAACATTCGTATGTATGCACAACTTAGTTTAAAATACAAGTGATTGACTCCCATTCTTTCTCAACAATTCATAGAAGTAGCATAGAGTCTTTCATTTTCATTGGCAGTGCAACCCACTCCTATAGTTATGGGCACATGCTGCTCATAAGCTTACACAAAAGAGGAACAAAACTAATTAATGGAGACCATATCTTATCATTCTATCCGTATAGGATGGGAGAAAAAGGAGCAGGGGCGTCTCAACGTTTTTAGAGGCCTAAAACGAAGATGAAATCGAAGGCCTTTTAAAACTTTATTTTTAAAAACTCTCATGTTTTGAAGCACAAATACTAATTGATTCATTATTCCTAAATCAGTTAATTCAAAGTAAATCCTAATTGATTCAATGATTTTATATTCTAATAAACTATAACAAGTAAAAAGCTAAAACAATTAGCAATGTGGAAATCAAATAAAAAGAACCATATAGAAAACTAAAATAAATTTAGAACAATTATCAATAAAATACTTGTCCCTACGACAAAGAATTAAAGAAAAACAATTATCAATACATTAAGAAATTTACGTTATTTAGGGAGAGAATCAATCAATCAGAGAACCCGTTTAGCCTACTATCTAATCATAAGTCCGTTACTCCACTAGATGTACAGATGAAATCAAAGTTTAAAGGCTTCTTAATTGCAACGAAATCAAATAAGCAAATCGTGACTTCACCGGATGAAATTAGAGAAGCAAATGAATGTTAAGGGGGGGGG
>BJCM01154631.1:0-20000 GCA_018326385.1 Flaveria bidentis | reverse complement strand
TTGTTTAAATGATAAATTAAAAAAAATAATTCACAATATTGTTTAAAATACACGTCTAATCCATATAATTCATTAATATAAAAAAATAAGTTAAATAAAGAAATTCATATCGTATGAAAGTTCAATTTTAATTTGGGTTCGGGTTAATAACTTGAAAATGACGGATGTTACAGTTTCCCCTACTTTAAGAAATTTCGTCCCGAAAATTAATCACAAGTAGACTAATTTCAAGGATATGAGGAGAATTGGATTTCATTTCACATTTGCAAATGAACTCTTGAAAGTATTTAAACTCAACAAGAATCCGTTTTATGTGTTTAAAAATATAATATGTGAGCATCAACACTTAAACAATATCTTTATGATAACATTGATAAGATATATACCACTTAAGAAAACAATTATGTTTCATGGATTGGACAATAAGTAAAGTCTTTTATTTTGTTAAGCTGACATCATGGTGAAAGTACAGTTGAAGTCGAACATAAAACTACACATATCAAACAACCAACGATGTTAAGTTACTCACGAGTCTTAAATGACACATTTATCATAGTAAGATTCAAACTAGAAACTTGTGAACAGTTGTCGCTTTTGTGTCCAATGCTGAATTAGTAGCTTGTGTATCCAATGTTGATTTAGTAGCCTCATAATAAGTCATTCCAAGCATCATGATCTAACTCTCAATACATACTATTTCTATATGCGTGTTTAGACGGCTTTCTTGTTTAATGTTGTTTCATGTCTTTATGTTGCATGTGAAGATATTGTGATCTATGACTTATATGCCGAGTATAAGTAATTAAGTTTGATACCCCAAAGCTTCATATAACCATTTATATACTAGTACACAAATAAATACACATGACACATAAGTTAAAGGTCTTTGGATACTAAATATTTGTCAACTTGAAAAACACCTAATAGATGTCTCCAAGTAACATGCAAGATCAAAATTGACACTACTACCGGCCGTTATCACAAATATCACACATAACAGAATAACAAACGTTCGTCTTCATATTCATGTATGTCATGACAATAGCAAAACTATGAGCTCGAGTGAATAAAAATTGGAATATTCTTATTACATATATAGGTGTGATAAATCATAAAAGATTTGTACACCATGTTTAATAATCTCAAACGGACAAATCATACGGTGACAAGGATCATTGTAATTTATACTTTACTTTTTTCAAAAAAACGGGGGAAATGGATACGAAGACAATAAACAAATTAGGGTTTTGGAAATTGGGAATTGAGACCACAACGATAAACCCTTGATTATATTCTTAACGAGAAGGCCTTCGATTGAAGTTTACTTACACGAAGTAGGTTCGAATTAGGGTTTACACTTCCACTTACACGACTATATCGACGATATTCAATAATTGTAGCCACTGAATCAACAATATCTTCTGTAACGAAATCAGTTTCTGATTCAGGGTTTATAGAATTGAGCTGATGCAAATGGGTTCTCACCGATAAACAGGTATCGATTTTATGATTTTAGCTTTAGCATATTGCCACAATCGCGTTCTCTATCACTTATAGGCTTTTAGCTCTTCAATTGCAATTTTTTATTTACTGTTTGTGTGGGGGAGAGGGGGGGGGGGGGGGGGGTAACTCTTTGTCTTCTACATTATTTAGTAAACACATGCTTTTGTGCTGCAATTTGTTGTCGTAATGAGAGGATTTTTGCTTGTTTACGTATCTGATTGAAACTCCTTGTTATGTGTGACTAAGGTGTCTTCTTCATAAGAATCTTGATTGTGTTTGTTAGATAGTGCTGTGTTATGGATTGATCTGCAGTAAATGGTTATGATTCTATTTCCTTTTTGGTAAAAATAAGAAAACAGCAAGGTTCACTTGCGTGACATATGGTTCCCTGTAACTGTCTCTGAAGACATGGGCAATAATTTGTGCTTGGTTGAATACAATTGCTTAGGTATCAAATGATCAATAACGTATCAGAGCTTCAAAGAGTTAATATAGATTATCTTCTCACATTCGTCCCTTGGTTCCTCTAATTATGTTTACGAATACTGGTGACTTAGAAAAAGTGGATGCTTTTTTATAATAATTGGCTGATGGAGTGGATTAATTACCAAAAACTTGCTGACAGTTCATACCTTTTGTATTTTAAACACAGAATAAGGGGAAAGAAAATAGTCGTTTGGAATTAAGACCGTTTGTAGAATGGAAAGATGAAATATGGTTTACCACTTGTGAGGTATCCACTTGCCATTAACCTCTAAATTGTAATTAGGGGGTGTGGCTACTAAATCAACAATTTCTTCTATATCGATTAAGATAATGCTTGAGAGAACGACTACTTGTTTAATTGGACGGCTGTCATCTTTATATGGTTTGTAACAAGTTTGCTTTGATTTCGAGCTACAGATGTCGTCTTGTTCATCTAGACAGGTGGCGTGCAACTCTTTTTATGGAATCCATTTCTGAATCCGGGTTGACCGAAATGGGCTGATTGGGCTTTTATAATTTTTAGCTTTGGCACATATCCCCTCAATATTTATATAATTTACCCCCTTTTCTATTCTACTGCTATCACACACACACTATCGCCGCCTCTATCATTAGGGTTTTAGTTTCTCAAATGCACACACTATCGACGCATGCTTTGTTTTTTACATTGTTCAGTAAGTACATTCTTCTGTGCTGCAGTTTCTTCTAAAAGTTATGGGGAGTGTTTTACACCTGATCATTTGTTTTGAGGATTTTAGCTTGTTTATGCATCTGATTGAAACTTCTTGCTATGTGACTAACTTTCCCTGATTTTGTATGCTCATTTTCATTTTAGCATGCTTCAAAAGTGATATCTGCATTAGAATTTTGAAACTTTTATTAGATGGTGTGGTGTAGTGGATTGATCTGCATTAGATGGTTCTGATTTTGTTTCCTTTTGAGTAAATTAAGAAAACTTCAAGATTCATATTTGGTAGGCATAAAGGTCGAAGTATCTCTAGAGCATGAAATCTTGCATGACGTTTAGTTCCCCGCGACTATCGTTGAATATCTGGGCAACAATCTGTTCTTGGTTGATACAGCTGCTCAAGGATCAATGATGAATTAGAGCTTCATAGAGTTAAAATAAACCATCTTCATATTTGCCCCTCGATTCTTTATACTAGGGTTACAAGTTTTGGTTTGTTAGAAAAAGTGGATGCTTTTTATGATTTTGGGTGGTGTAGTGTAGTAATTACCAAAAAATTGCTGATTGTAGATACATTGTATACTTTAAACACACAAATAAGGCGAAAGAGTTTAGTAATATGGACTTTAGGCTGCATGTAGAATGGAAAGATGACAAATGGTTCATCACTTGTCAGGTATCCAATTGAATGATCTAATTGTCATTAACATCTTAATGATAATTTGGGGGTGTTTGAGATTTCTTTTGATAACTGCTTAGTGCTTATCTAATTATTGCTTTCTGAAAGAAGCAGCTTTGAATAAACAACATAATTACTCACAAATAATAAACTAAGTGATAGGATCAGGCCCGAATACACTGGTTCAAACGTAACGATCAATTAAACGGATAGATCTAAGGCTCGTTTCGGATACAGATTCACCACCGAAACAAACGATAGGGCTGCGATGTCAACCGAAGATACAGATACACCACTCCGGTCAAGCAATCGTGTCTAAGAACACCATCCAACTTGCCAATGTTGAACTAGCATAGACAAATATTAATCTAACTCTCACATACGAGATTAATCAACACAATAAAATATTCATAAACTAACCACCTCCTCGTTACAAGCTCAAGTTTCTTACATATGAAATTGTTCCTCTAACCCACGTCCAACATTTAGGAGAATCAGAAAATTAAAGTACTATCCTAAAAGCTAAAAGTACAACTGGAAAAAAAATGACATAATAACTGCAGTGAACATGTAAACAAAAAATATGGAAATAGTTAAAGGTGGTCTTGGACGTGGACTGCTTCAACTTGCATGGGTTCAACCCCCATCATGTGGCTCCAATTGGTCCATTTTGACCCATGTGGGTATTAACCCATTTATTGTTATCGACCCATTTTCGACTACTGGTTCCGGTTCATAAAGTGAAGCTTTAACAACTACTTCAATTAAATTGTTGTTCAGGGGCTCGCTACCGCTATCACTAAGCAGTTTGGATGAGTAATCCCAAATACCCTCAAAACAGCTTACGGTCCACTTGCCGTACCAAAACACAAACAAAAGCATTACTAAACACCCACAAAATAGCTTATAATTGTATAAGCAGAAAAACATGTTTAATCAGCAACACCAAACACCCCCTTATCTGCTTGTAGTTTGAATGAGTTTTGATGTTTATGATCTAGCAACATATATTTATGCTAGTGGGAATATAGCTATTAACTTTTTTATTCCAGTCGTTATGCTTCCGAGTATGGATTTCTGGAGACTGAGTGCCGGTATCTTATGATGTGCCATTTTTTTTCTTCTCAGGTTCCTATTTCTAATGATGCTGAGCATGATGAATTAAGAGAAATTGTTTCTATAAACCCAACAAACCCAATTGAGGACACAACTAGTGGTATTGATAAACATACTTATAGGGTACCATCAATGAAGCGATCAAAACCGACAAATCTTGGTAGCAGTGATAAACTTATAAAGCCTTATAAGAGATTCAGGTCTGGGGCTGCTTCTCATGATCGGAGCTTATCAAATGGGAACCTAAGTAAAGAAGTGCGCAACTCACCTGTTGTTCACGCCGTTGATAAAACCAAGAAACTTTTTCGTGGAAAGAAAACGGTGTGCTGAGTTTCCATTAGTAAACAATGTATGGACTATGGTGTTTATTAGTAAAACAACATAATTATTGGTTCTTTTTATTACTTCACTTGTGCAGCCTGCTAAGCAAGACAAACGTGTTGAATTGAAGCTTCCCGTGGTTAAATCTGCACAAAAAAAAGGGAAACAATCAGCTGATTCTAGAACCCTGAAAGCTTTACTTCTTGTGCAGCCTGCTAAGCAAGACAAACGTGTTGAATTGAAGCGCCCCATGATTAGCTCTGCCAGAAAGAAAGGGAAACTATCAGTTGATTCTAGAGGCTCGAGAGCTTTACTTAGAGGGGAGTACTTGTTAAAAGGATTAATTAAATGCATACCTTTTTAAAGTATAAAATTTTTTGTTTACCCCTCCAAGGTTCATAATATCATATTTACTCTTTTAATCTTCAGAACACTAAAACTCTCATATCTACCTATTTCATAACAAAGAAAATAAATTTGTTACCAATTATAACTTGTTTAATTAAAGAACCTAAAAAAATAATGCTATTACACATTTACACCGAGTCATGTCATCACATGTTCTTCTGTTTGTTTATAATACGCCATCAAAAGTAATTGATTTTATTTATTTACTATGAAAAAGGTTAGATAGGAGGGTACAAAGTTTTAATGTATTGGAAATGTAAATTTGATATTAGGAAATTTATAGGGATAGATATAAACTTTTGAACTTTTAGAAGGGTATATATGTAATTATAAGAACTGGAAATTCCAATACACCCTTCTAAAAGTTCAAGATTTTGTATTTACCCCTTAAATTTTATTTCCCCTTTAAAAATGCCGAAATTCTCATCATTTCTCACATCATAATGACTAAATCTGTCACTTATAACTTATAACAACCTGTTTAATTTATTCTGTGAAATAATAGAAAAATACTAATCTTGCATCATTCACAATGCATAATGCTTTCTTTTATTTGGTGAAACCTTCATGTTGATAAAACTTATAAGGAACTGCTATATTTTACTTGCAGTGAAATGAGTACTGGGTAGATAAGCGAGTTTTGGTAATGGAAACTTGTTATTACAAAAAGTTGAGGGGTTGATGTGAAATTTTGAACTTTGAAAGGCATACATGTAACTATTAAAAGTATTTATTTCATGGATACCCTTCTAAACATTCAAAATTCTTATATGCTATTCACATAAGCAGTTTTGAAGGTATCATATGCACCCTTTCAAGTTCTCATATTTACTCTTTACATAATAGATCAAAGTAAAATCAGTTAATTATAGCAGAGCAATATATTGAACAAACGAATAGAAAAGCAACGCGATTACTGTGAATCATCATCATTCACAATGCATATCGTTCTCTTCTTTTGTTTGGTGAAACATGCTGGTATAAGTAAATAATGTTATTACATTTTTGAAATAAGTAACCACAAGAATATTTTCTCATATACATCCTCTAAAAGTTAGAAATATTGTAATTACTATACACCATTGCAAAATTCATAATATCCTGTGCAGGTTTTTTAAAGCCGATGGTCTCATTAGAAGCAACCTCTCTATCCTCTAGGATGGAGGTATGGTTTGCCTACATCCCACCCTCCCCAGACCCTACCAATAGCTTTGCTATGGGTGGGACTTACTGGGTATGATTGTTGTTGTTTGTGTATGATCAAACCATTTACATATAACATGTTTCATTGAATTAAGGAACATAAAACCTTTGTTATAATTGTGAATCATCATTTACAATGCCTAACTTTCTCTTCATTTTTTTAGCGAAGCAAGTTGTTAGAAGTAACTAATTTTATAACACTTATAAAATAAGTGAATGTGGAAGTTCTATTGTTTTGAAGTGTGCGTATGACGTTACAAAATTTTGGTAAAAACTAAAGTTAAAAGTTTTAAAAGGTTATATGTAAATTGCTTTTTAAGGAAAGGTATAGTTTGGATCTTTTTAATTTCTATGTTTCGTGTTTATGTTTCATCACACATCTGCAAGTGATTCGACACTAACAACAACTCCAAACATTATCAAAGAACAACATGTTACGATAACTTTCCCTGTTCTTGTTGTTATAGGTTCACATGCAATGACGACTCGAAGCCAGAAATCGGAGCAGTCGACTTCTAGAGTTCCTCAAAATGTGGGTGCACCTAATAGAACTCAATCAGGTGTTCGATTGGCACCTAAGACAACTAGCATTCAGGTGTGTGGGACCTACCTGTTTTTCATCATGTTGAACATAATGTTTGCTAATGGGGGTTGGGTAACAGGGCAAAATAGGTTGTTTTTAGTATGGGTCTAAATGGTTTGGACTGGGTCTGATTAACCCTTATATACTTTTCTGTTTGTTCTTTAAATTTCTTCATAAATAGTAATTGTTTAGTTGCGGTTACAAAAAACAACATGGTACAATATCTATCTAATTCTTTAAAAAAATCAGTTATTTCACAAAATTGAACTCTGGGCTAACTTCAACTTGATTGACACAGTCTCCTTTTAGCTAATTTTTTCTTTGCGTTCGTTCTTATATACCCTCCTTTAAGTTCAGAATTTCATATGCATCCTTCTATGTTTCGTTTTATCTGTGTAGTAACGAATTCTTTATTATATGTCATGGAAGGGATAAATATGATTGTTTCAGTGATTCAAAAAGAAAATATTTATACTTTGGAATTAGAATGATATGCACGAAATTGACCCTTTTATTCATCGACTATCTTGAAATAAAGCACAAGTAATGTCGTCGAAATTATGATCCCAGTTTTGCTAAAATGTCTTAATCGTCATAAAATGGGCGACTAGGGCATGAATCAAGTCATAAGATTGTGTATAGAAGACGTCATGCTAAATATCTATTATTTCACAAAGAATTAATTGAGAGTGTATATCTCATTGTTTCTCATGTAGGATAAGGAAACCAAGGGCGACACATCAATAAATCGAAGGGGGGGAAGGAAATTCACAAGGCAACCGAAAACCCGCAAGACTTTGGCTTGTATTACTTCAAAAACATTCACCAATTTGCATGATATTTAAACCTACACATATCTTTTGATTAAGAAAACAAACAAATCAATTTTTTGTTTGCAGTAATTCATCAAAATGGAGATGCCGGTGTAAAGAAATTGCCAAATAGAAGGCGGATAGAGTTGACTTCACAACAGGAAAAATCTAAGAAACTGGTAAAGGGAAAACGAGGAAGAAGACGTATGATTAGTTTAAACACCGATTCTTCACCACAAGGTGCACAATCACTTTATTTATAAGTTAGTAGATATTGTTTAATAATAATATAATATTTACTTAAAAGATCTATTTTCATATTGCTCATTGCATTTTCTATAGATCTTCAAGATTCATCCAAACACAAAAAAAATGGAAAAACAAACATTAATGTTGAGAAATCAGCCGACACAGTGTCTGAAGATCAACCTCTTTCAAGTTGGTTTCTAGGTAAACTCGAATCCACTGATAATTATCTGTGCTTTCTGTGAGTTTGTGTGGTTTTAATTATGGTCAAATCCATTACTTTTTAAGACAAGCTGCACAAAAAAGAAGCAAGTTTTAAATTTTATCATGATTTTAGCAACCAACTTTAGTTTCCGGCTTTCAACACAAAATAGAAACCAACTACAATTTTTAATAAATTTTATCCACCAAGTTAGATTATATCCAAAAAAGAAGTTGCCAAATAGAAGGCGGATAGAGTTGACTGTTCTTTTTTTTTTTGCTAAAAATTGATTACCTGTAATGCGATTTGTCATTACAGCCTTACATGGTATATGTATATGTCATGTGACATGGCATCTGATTTGAATTTGAAATTATATATATTGATTTGTTTTTTTTTCACATATGTGCCATCTGATATGGTGGATGGTGTGACATCAATCAGCGCAGCTGCAACAATTAATTTACAGTTAAAATCAGTTCAACTTGGTTGGTTGCTAAAATCGCAATCAATTGCAAGTTGTATTATGTCAAAAGGAAATTGTTTTATGCCATACACAATATGTCATTGAATAATGATTTGAAAGTATTATAACAAAGAAAATAGCATTTTCAGCAATTCAGAGGTGAAGTCAGTTGAAATAAGGCTGCTTGCTAAACTCCACATGAAATTGAATATTGATTTATGTTTTGCAGTTATGCACTTACTTTTTATATCTCCATATGCAGGCAAAAAACCACCAGGAAATTCTAATTTTCCACCCTTTATGACAAAGGACAATGATCCGAAGCTAAGTTTTGAAAAACAGAGTTCACTTTGGGAAACAATCGAGTCAATGGAAGCATTTCATGTAGTTCCACAAAGGCCTCATTTCCGCCCACTCGATAATCTTAAAGAAAGTGCTCGTGAACGCCAAGCAATCTATAAAATGGTTGACTTTTCAGGTGTTTACGAGAAGATGTGTCATTTTCGGCTTGATCATCCAAGAATTGAAATTGAAGATCAACTGGAGACCCTTTTGGAACTGGAAACCTATGGGTTTGATGTCAAACCCATTAGAAACCGTTTGATGAAAATGCTTTCTTTGAAGGACAAACTGGAAGCACTTGAAACTCAGTCAAAAGAATCGAAAGATAACCTTGAGAGTCAGTGTGTTAAATTTCAAGAACAAAACAAGGACATCGAGTTGATTGATAACCAGCTTGATGTATTGCTTAATAAACGTGAGAGACTTATAAAAGAAAATGAGGAAGCGGAGTTAAATATCATTGCTTTGGAGGAAAAAATCAATGGGTTTGAAGAAGCGTATTGTGAATGTCGTCGCAAATTTGAAGAAATAGCGACTGCATCTTTATAACTAACAATCTTAATTAAGATTAGTTAGACAGTTAAAGATGTTTGAAGAAAGGTTAGTTGATTAGTTTCTTTTTGTTTTCTTAATGTTATAAAGTGTTTATCATAGGGCCAACATGATTTTCCAAGCATTAATGAATGTGGCCATATTTTAGACCGTACTATATATTCGAGTTTGGATACCATCAACGTTATGGATCATCCCGTTTTAACTGTTATAAACAATGTGCGAGTTGGTAGTAGTTTTGGTGATCACCTGCTCTGTTAACCGACCCATCCTGAATCAGAAGCGTTAATGTGATTGATATGAAATTATTGGTTTGTCTTGTGATGTGTTTGATTGGTAGCTAAGTGAGTTGGTTAAGATCAGTTTAGAGTAATGTTTGTTGAGTTGGTTAGCAAGTCAAATAAAGCGCAGAAGCCTTGAATGATAAATAGCTTTTTTTTTTCTTTGTCAAAATACTCCATCTATCAATTCTCTTAATATGTGTTTTACTTGTAACCTTGATAAGTATTCTCCAATTCCCCATTCTTCCAAGTTACTTAGCTTGGTGTTTATCAATGATCCTTAGATACCTATCAATTGCTATGAATACAGGTCCTTTCAGATGAAATTAAATAAATTCAGGTCAACTAAAGGTGATGTGAACATGACCCAAACCAAACAATATCCGTTTAGCTAAATATGTTTATAGATTCAGTTTGAGACTAACAAACTCATTTAGACCAAATCCAAACCTAAACCATCAAATTTATACGTTCATTTCATGTTTTCACATGTTAGGAATTCACATGTTTCTAAGAGAAAGGGCGCATCTAGTGCTTCACCAACTCTTAAGAAGCCAAACAGACGCTGCTTTATGCAAAAGGCTATTTTCAATGGTTAAGCTCATAAGTTTAAAATCACAAAACAACAATCTTAATAGTTGCTTCAAGGCTTGCAATGCATCTAAAAGAATCTGATTCAGTTTGATAAAACTAAACCAATCTGTTTTAACCGTATAATTTTACAAAGTGTTGTGTTTTTATTGTATTATTTTAGGGAAAGTTTAAACCGAACCATACACAATCCTGGGGACTAACATAGAAATAAGAAAACATTCCAAGCTACTAGCAAACCTTTTTTTGGGAGACTTAAAGTGACACGATACAAAATTGGACATATATTAAGGTTGTTCAAAATTCATACAAGAACAAATCAACTCTTGCTAAACTAAAAATACATATGAAATTAATCCGGAACAGTTCGCTGAAACTGTAGATGTATGTAAAACCAGCCATAACGGTTCTATCTTCGGTTTTTGCTCTCTGCTTTGTCTTTTTCCCGTTTCTTGTACAGCTTCTCGAGAACTCGTTTCGCTTCACAATTAGGGAAGTTCTCAAGATCATAGTAGTGCGGAGCAATATCAACAATCCTGATGCCAACAAATATTATTTTTAATAAAACTTAATTATTAAAAGATTAAGGTTATAAAATTAATATATGGTCAAAAAATTTATTATGGGTCAGTCCAACATGAAGCATGACCTGATTAAACCTGTCACCCAACCCACACATTTCTGCACCTCAAACTATACTATCTTGAACCTCAAACATGTGATATCTCTATGTGATTTTCCTTCCACAAATATTTAGAAACAGGACACAACATCCTTAAGAAAAACAATGGGCAGAATAAAAAACTAAATAGTGAAGAAAAACTAACCATTCACCACGAACATCTGTAACAGTGCGTATGAAATTCCTGCTTGTTAACACATATTCATTATAGATTACCCATTCGGGCTTGTGGTCTAAACAATTTGACGGGTGCAAATGAACAACCTGAAGAAATAAATAAACATGTTAAGTTCTGATTTCTTGTATATTTCAAGAAAATACAATAATTTCTAGGAAAAAAATTAAGGAAAAAAGAACAAACCTGATTGTCTTTCACAGTCAAATAGTGACCCGTACGCTCCAAATGAGCAACCTGCATAAAATAACCTGCCAACATAGCTTTTCTGATGTTGATGTAATAGTCACGGCTATTGAAATCTGTGCTGCATAACTTGAGGTTGAACCGCGCCATAATACGGGCTAGCTGTTGCCTCACGTTATCTGCAGATTTGAGAGCCCGATGATTCACAAAGTTCTCATAACACCACGATTGATCTTCATCTGAAACCAATAACAAAAATCAAATTAAATTATGTTCTTTTAGTATCCAACTAAACTTGTAATTTCAGTGACGACTTACTTTATATTTTCAAAGAAAAACTAAATCTAAAAAAATTAATAAAAGCCGCATGCCAAACATACCACAAGAGAAGAAATAGCTACTTACTATTTTGTTTGTAGGCGTGATACACATTCAAGAGCGTTAAATGGTCCCCATCAATGTGTCCAAAGCGAGCTTTTGCCTCATCAGCAGCTTTCTGGGCTTCTCTGGGCCGAACAAAGCAATTGGGTACTAAAGAAAAAATTGGGTTATCACAGAGGAGGCCCACGGTAGTCAGTCAGTGAGTCAGCAGATTCGATACCACACCATTTGCTTGAAGAGAGAGAATACTGAGAAATTGCAACTATCTGCATCAGCACTTGCTTACAAATTCCATGGCGCGCATGCCAACCATGCGGCTGACATGGATCCAAGAAAGTTGCTGATGACAGCCTAATACACAGAAGTAGGCCTAGGCAGTGTCTGGATGTGTGTTTCGACATTGACTTCTTATTTTAAGTGTACTTGGTAACTTACATCTGAGTTTACTTACCGGTTATCTAGACATCAAATTACCAATAGATATTTTGACTCCTTTAGTATTAAATGAGCCAAACCAAGTCAAAGGCTGTTCAAAGTGTGGTATCCAAAATTATTTTAATGAGAAAACAAGATTATTACTGAACTAACATAAATCTGCACCAGGAGTCCAAAACACATCATAATTCCGTTTTCTGCACCAGTTATTTCTAGTAATGTGAAACCACATAATCACTATCAAAACACACATTTAACACTCCTCCCCCCGAAAAAAAGAAAAAAAAACATATGTAGCCAAGTACAATGTACATACATCACCCTACTCAGAGACTAATCTATGCAAATGCACGATCAAGTACTAAGCAATATATGAATATAAAGAAGACAAAATGTGATCTGTACCTGATAGCATAGCTGAGATTGAAAGGATTTCATTCGAACAATTAAATTCAGGGCTGACAACAAGCATTTTCCCCATTTGAGGATCTAATGGAAATTCACTCATAATTTCACCCAATTTAGTCAGATTTCCTTCATCATCCAACGCACCCAAATAATTCAAAACCTCTAGGGCCCGCATCAGAGTTTCAGGAGCAGGTGGGTCCATAAAATCAAAATGAACAAGATCATCAATACCAAGTTTCTTCAAGGTTAGAACTGTATTTGCTAAATTTGATCGAAGAATTTCCGGGTAGGTTTGTGGCTGAAGATCGTTGTTAAAACTTTTTTCTGTATACAATCTAAAACATTTACCAGGCTGTGTTCTTCCAGCACGACCTGATCTCTGGTGAGCACTCGCCTTCGATATTGGAGAAACCAACAAAGACTCAACCCGAACCCGTGGATTATAAACTTTTTGCTTCGCAAAACCTGGATCAATAACATAAACTATCCCGTCTATAGTTAAAGACGTTTCTGCAATGTTTGTTGAAATCACAATCTTCCTGCCAGCCGGCCCGCCTTCGGTTAATGGAGATGGTGCGGGCTCAAATATCTTCTGTTGCATAGCTGGAGGGAGTGTTGAATAAAGGGGGACCACTTTCACAGGGCCCACCTGGTCTCCGAGGTTCCCAATTTCTTTAGTTATTTTCCGACAAGCGTCTTCAATTTCTTCTTCTCCGGTAAGAAAAACAAGAATATCACCAGGTGGCTCACACATGTGGATTTGTACAACTGTTCGAATTGCTGCTTCAAGATAGTCCCGTTCGGGCTCTTGGGTATAAAATATTTCTACCGGGTGAAGTCGACCCGGAACTTTCATTAATGGGGCACCAAAAAAATATCCCTGAAACTTTTCAGCTTCTAGCGTAGCACTCATAACAACTAGCTTAAGATCAGGCCTATTTTTCAGCACTTCTTTTAAAAGCCCAAATAAAACATCAGTAGCTAATGTTCTCTCGTGGGCTTCATCAAGAATTATCACCTTATACCTTTCTAAGAGTGGGTCTGTCATGGCTTCTCTTAATAGCATACCATCTGTCAAGTATCTATTGTATCAAAGAACAAATATTAGTTAAAAAAAATCCTTAAGCAGTGGGGTGCGGGTAGGGAACAGGTAGAAACAGGTTCAGGTTAGAATAGATAATGTAAAAGTTGGCACGTATTTATTAGAGTCGTCCCAAATCACAACTTCTCCAACTAATATTTCTATAAACAGATCATCAAAAATGATGCTAAAAGGATTTACTAAACCAAAACTGGGTTTTACAATGCGTGCGGCGCTCCAATCTGTCAGGGTTCCGAAGAAGAGACAACACACGAAGAATGGATTTTCCACCTATGCAGGTGGCACTTGCTTTACAAAAGATACTTTTTGTACTTATCAAACAATTTACATCAATTTATACTAAAACAGTAGCTCATAATCAGTAATGACTTGTTGCACATATCACGAGTCCAATTATTTTACCATATAATATATTAGGATGTTTCATACATAAAATTCACTTTATAATATCTGACTTTTCACCTGCTAGATCCATTTGATTAGTCTCACACGTTCACTTCAAGCTATTCTTTTACTTAACCATTTGGCCCATTAGCAATAAAACATAACTCAATAACCAATTCATTCACAAAAAAATAGATCCAAACCACCAATTGTAAACAAAACTAAGAGAATTAAGACCAACTAATTTGTACTATTAAAAAAACTTACTTCAAGACAGTTTTTGCACTGCTGCAGTCTTCAAAACGAATGCTGTAACCTACCTCCTCTCCAATTGTAACATCCATTTCCTCCGCAACTCGCCTAGAAACAGACATAGCAGCCACCCTACGCGGTTGCGTGCAACCCACCATGAACTTCTTCCGTCTATCCGCACTCTCTAGTTCCACAGCGTCCAACACAAATTGAGGAATCTGTTCATCAAAACTTATAAAAATCAAAACTAAAGCTCAACAAGCCCTCTATCAAACAAAACAACACAAATTACTTATTACTTCCAACACATCAACAGAAATACTTTAACAAAAATCAGAAATTGATTCAAAACTCACATGATCCCTTTCAGAACGTACATCCACCAATTCATATACAAATTCTAAAGTAAAACAACCATATACATAATAAAATCTCGCATAAAACCGACGAATTCGACTAACCTGAGTCGTTTTACCACTACCAGTTTCACCGACCAAAATTAGGGTTTGATTCTCTTTTAACGCTGTAAGAAACTCTTCTTTCTGATGCCACACTGGTAGCGTTTTCCTCTTCTCCAATATATCGTAATACCGCTGTGAGTACGGGCGTCCATTCCACTTGTTCACCGGCGACATGCCACCGATGCCGGTGGCTCCGCCGTTGGCTTTGTGAGTTTTCGCCGCCGCTGAGGCGTCGTCGACGACGTCGAACAGACTCACCTTTCTCTTTCGTTCGGTAGTCATCTAACCCTAGGGTTACAGAGGTGTCGTTGCAGTGGTTCCTCTGATATGTGTTTACGGCCTCTATAAGAAACCCTAATATGAGTTTCGAGGGGAAAGAGATGATGTCATCGGCTTAAAGCTTTTAGAATATTCACAATTCATGTATGTAAGTGTGAAAATTAAATTAAATTATCTTAGATAGTTTTTAATGGTTATGAGTAAAGTTAAAAGAAAATATTAATGGTCATTTGTAAATTTAAGGATTCATTTGTAACTGTTGTGAATTTTTAGTATTTGTGAAAGTGATTGTGAGTGAAAAAAAAAGATGATGAAAAATGTATAAAAATATATTATTTAATTGAAATAAGAGAGAAAAAGTAGTGATTTTTAGTATAATTATATAGATAAAGATAAGAAATAGGATGTGAATGCTCTTATATAAAAACCTTTATATTTTATTTGTCTATTTTTACTGTAGGTTTAACCTGGTTATTCTAGTTATTTTGATTAGATTATCACGTTTTAAACTTGAACAATAAGTATTAAGTAGTTTTTATCCCGAGCTACGCGACGAAAGTTTATTCGTTATTTTTTACGAGCTAGACGATTTTGATTTGGTCGTTATGTTCTTAACTCGTCAAAAACCGTAAAATAAATACTGAAACCGGTTCAGATAATACCAATGTTGTCAATGATGTTTATCGCTCATAATCGGTTGGTTTCGTAATTGTAATGCTAAAAAAATAATGTACCTAAAAGGGTAAAAATAGTGGATTAGTGTAATTATATAAAATCAAGTATTGTTCGACCAAAACGGTATTTCAATAAATATCAAATTCTAAAAAACCAAACGAAAAAAACTTTGTGGCCAAAAAGTAATACCACAAAATTATACGGTAGCAACCAAATCGCTATTTACTATGAGTGATAATTTGTTAATCATTTGACCCATTTAATTTATATGTAATGGTTAATATTTTTCAGATGTATTATTAGTTATATAAACATCAACTCGTCATCACTCTTTTAGGTAAAAAAGATAAGTAATGGTTAACGTCTCTAAATCATCACCTAATTATGATATTAATGGAAGTCATGGTGTTATGATGAAAACGTCTCTCACTTATAACACCCCTATAATATCCACAAGGGTGGTGTAAGAGTGTTTTAAAGAGCTATAGTAGCCTTCAATGTTTTTGAGATCGGATCGGACCGACTGGTTCGATCGGAAATCGATCAGGTGGCTGGTTCGGTCTGCTATGCTGCTATTATTATTATTATTATTATTATTATTATTACCATTATTATTATTATTATTATTATTATGATTATTATTATTATTATTATTATTATTATTATTATTATTATTATTATTATTATTATTATTATTATTATTATTATTATTATTATTATTAGTTAAACTAACGTTCCATCTATATTTTACATTTATCGTTCTTATAAATGTTGAATTTTTATCACATCAATTTAAAGTTCACATTAAATTGTATAATACCTAACTATAATTATTTTAGGTTCAAATCTTATATTAAACTAATAGTCGGATATTACGCATGGTAATGTTGAAAGTAAAAAATGTTTATAAAAAAACACGTAAAAAGCTTACGTGACTTGCAAACTAGGCATGCATGTGCTAATAATGAGATGTCACATTATTTATAGTCATGTATTAAACAATTGATTTTTTGTTTCAGCTCTATTTGATTATGGATTTAATAATGTTACGTTTTA
Organism: Flaveria bidentis; assembly: GCA_018326385.1. Taxonomy (NCBI): domain Eukaryota; kingdom Viridiplantae; phylum Streptophyta; class Magnoliopsida; order Asterales; family Asteraceae; genus Flaveria; species Flaveria bidentis. The sequence continues at coordinate 3,045 of BJCM01154631.1, read as the reverse complement.
ATTTGTTAACCAATATTTTTCAAAATCATTTCATGTGAAAGCAATTATGAATACAATGAAGTATAGAAAACGAAAAAAGTTCAAATATAATATAAAGCTTAAACACACGAAGCCAAAAACTAAAGGATGACTTGAAAATAAAAAGTCATAAAGTTTCAGAAAAATAAGATATGATTTTAGGACAAAAGAGTGATAACCAATGTCATCACGCCTCTAGCGCATGAGGCCGATGTTATTTAACTTCTGTAAATCAACATTGATTTTTTTAACAATAGTGATTAATCTCTTGAACTTTATCTTCCTATCTTATTTAGTAGTTTTCTTATATACATATTTTGCATGAATCAAAAGGTTCACAAAACGGCTGCTGGGCATGAGAACCGGTTAGGTTAAAAAACCGGTTCAGTTTTCAGTCAACGAGGTCAAAGCTGTGTTGATTTCAAATATTTTTGGTCCAATTCAGTTTATGACTGGTTTTGAACGTCTTTAACTGGTACTTGACTTGTTTGGTTCATTTTCAAACAGTTTTAAATGAAGAGGATTAGTTGTGAACCTACAACATATAATTAGTTCAAACCACTTCAGTTTTTGTTATATTTACTGGACCGGCTTTGGCTCAGGGACCGGTTTTTTTCTACCTCTACATGGATTAACAATAAAATTTTAAGAAGAGTTCTTATTGGGCTTAGTTTATGTTTTAGCCCACGAGACAAAAGCCCACAGATTTTCATTTTCTTTGTCTTTGGGCCCGTCGAATTATTTTGTTGTAGATCCACAAAGCCTAGCTTTTTTCTGACCGGCCCACAAAGCCTAAATAGGCGTCTAGGTCGTCGAATATTGATATTTGGTAATTAACTACACCTAATAAATTTAGCTAAGTTTTACTAAAACTATTATCCATACCATATTATAGAACATTTAAAGTTTAAGGGAACAAATTTATCTTTTAATATGAAACTGATTATCTTAATTGTCTTTTACAGGCATATAATTTATGTGATTACAATTGTTGACTTTTTAAATCAATTTTTCTCGTAGTTTATAAAGGGTTGTAACTCGTTCATATGTAGTTGAAAAGTGTGAGAGCTCGTAATTAAACAGTGCAAAAACCTCACGTTATTTTTAATTGAACGAAGACGTAAAGGTTTTATATTTCAATTGTTTTTGAATTGAACAAATAAACTATGACTCCTATGAAGATAACATTAGTGACTTGTATAAAATGGTTGTGGCCAGCTATGATTATAAGAGATCGATACAGCAAAGGAGAAGAATTATTGAGTTAATGATTGGCACTATGTCATCATTAGAGTTCCCTCAAATTTGTCACTCATATCTTTTAGATGAAATACATGTAAGTATGTAACTCAAATGTTTTATAAATTACGTGTAAGTCTGTCACTCATTTGTTTTAGATGAAATACATGAAGCTTAAATGCTTTATAAATTAGGTGTGAGTTATATTTAAAGTAATTGTAGAACAACTTCATTACGAAAAGTTTTTCCTGATAGAAAATGATGTATTAAAAGCAGATATGACATGTATGTAGAGAATTTGAAATTAAACTTTTAGATTATAAGTATTTGATGGTTCACCTGAATGTCTCAATCGGATATAACTCAGATTTGATCAAGAACTAAGTATGATATTGTTTGCGTTTTTGTGAACCAAAAGAAGAGAATTCGAGAGAGAATGACCAAATGTTGGCAATTCGACTTTCAGGAGATTTGGATCGGCAGTTTTTAATTTTAAATCATAATTGCCTAAAAAGTGTGCCTTTTTCAAACACGGTTTTCTCATGTGAAAGTCCGGAATTTTTTAAATACATTGTTTAATAAAGCCATTTTTTACAAAAATATAAAAATATTCAAACTAACCTGGCAGTTCGACCCTAGCCAGAAGCATTGCTCCTTGGACCCGCTACCAAGGACGTTGCCCTTGGCCCGTTATTTCTTTGAGGCTTTGTTTATAAGATCACAATAAATTCAAACCGATGTACATTACACACCTCTTAACTTTGATATTTTAATAGCATTGGTCATCTAGTCGATCCAGTTACATTAAAATATGTAATAATGTATATGAAGAATTAACTTTCGAAAATATTTGTGTCAAAGTGTAAGGAGTTTGAGCGAACAACAACTTGCTATCGTGAATAGAAAGATCATGATTTTTATTATACTTAAACTCTGCTTTATTTATCAAGATTTGTTTTTCCTTTTTATGTAAATAATTATATAAATCCAATCAAAGTCAGGACAAGAAAAACTAGGATGTAACACCATTGGTTTACATCATAAACAAACAACTTACACATCATTTGTATGGAATTCAACTCCTTTTTAATGTCTTAAAAACTATTTGTAAAACAAAGATGGTACTTTACATTTACTAATTCGTTTTGTGGGATCCTTCAAAAGCATATAATTGTAACATTGCTTACATTGTTTGTTTATATTGCATGATTGAGCATTGCAATATTATTTTTTTATATTGCATGATTGAACATTTCAACATCTTTATTCATATTGTCTTTGTGTTCATAAATAATAATAGTTGTATGATAATATATATTGATTTTTATTAAAAAATATAATAAGTATAAGTGAAATCTCCTCATCATTCCATCATTGTGTGAGTAAATGAGAGAGAGACTATCTTATGAAATGCCTAAATATTCCAGTTTTCCAATCTTTATGATCTAGCCACTATTTTCTTTTAATTAGGACCCATCAAGGGAAGTACACAACCACACAAATAACAAAATAAAAATTAAAATTCTGAGATATTATTAATTAACTGGGGTCATCTATGAAATTTGAAACCTAAACACCATTGATGCTGCATTGCGCCTATGGGTTCTAGTTGCACCCTTGCAACACGATCCTCCCAGTGGCGGAGATTGAACATTTCCGTATGGGGGCGGGGGCGAAATCAATATTTTTAGAGGGGCAATTTTGATATATATATAAAAATTTACACTACCGGTAAAAAATTTTACGCCACCGAACTAAATTTTAACACTGACGATGAAAAAGGATGCA
>BJCM01154629.1:0-20581 GCA_018326385.1 Flaveria bidentis | reverse complement strand
AATTACTCAAGGTACTTTAATGCTTTTAAAACTAGAACTCACTCAGCAACGCTGAATTTTATACATTTTCAGTTGGCAGGTAATTTGTTGTTGAGGATGGCATGCGGGGGAAGTTACTCGGAGGGGCAAGACTGACATCCATTCTTAATAAGAAATCATTGTTGTTTTGTAATGCAATTAAACTATTCTTTTGTAAACTGATTTAAACCAAGGCGTATTGCTTAACAACAGTGTTTATAATATGATGAATGACTTTTGTTAAAATTAATTCCGCTGCTTAACTTGTAAGCTTATAATGTTTTATGTAATTACAATGGTGAATGGCCAATTGTGAGGTCTCCGGAAACTGGGCCTTACACTTGTAAGCTTATAATGTTTTATGTAATTACAATGGTGAATGGCCAATTGTGAGGTCTCCGGAAACGGGGCCTTACATGTTGGTTATATAAATCAAACATATCATTTAAACTACTTCTTTCATTTTAATGGTTTTAAAATAATAAGGTGTTATTTATCTAACTTTATGAAATTTGTGATTTAAATTTACATTTAATCTTCCATTTAATAAGTTTATAAACTTATGAGATTTTATATATATCATTGATGAAGTTATAATTATTATAAAATAATACGAGACTTTAAAATTTCTATGGGTTTTATGAAGATAAGTAAAATATATAAAGGTTATTTTCTTTTAACCACCTTAACAATTTAATAATTAATATTTAACAAGATTTATAATTTTTATATATTTTATAAATAAATAAATGGATTAATCATTTTAATGTTGGGCTTTATAACATATAGGGTTGGAAATTTAAATATTAAAACTTTGTTTTAAAAGTTTTGGCATAAAATAATAATAATATGAAACCTGAGGGGAGCCCATGATTCCACTCTAGTCTTTTTGGATAAAACAAGAGGGGCTTGCTCAATTAGAGTAGATTGAACAAGGTTTCGTTTGGGGCATCTCTTGTATGTATATTTGATCGGGTAAGAAGGTAGAGTTGGCAAAGTGAGGGTAGTTGCTGGTGTGGGTTCATCACCTATGGGGTTAATAAGGATGTCAGTAAGAGCCATTGGCTCAATCATACTTGGAACAAGATTAGCGTCTTCCAGTGTAGTTGGTGGACACTCTCTTCAAGGCTTTGCACATGGTCTTCCATATTTGAGGAACTGGTAGAATAGCTGCACAGACAAGTTGACATTGGTCCACCTCATAGTTGATAATGTGCTGAAGAAACCTAGGATACATGAAGAATGTGTCCTTTTTTAGGTTCCCTATAAGTTTAGTAAGCACAAACCTTGAGTAATTAAAGCGGATGCCTTTCACCAACCTATGAACTAGGCATCCTAGTTCATATGGGATTTGATCCCATCCCCCAGACTTATTAGACAAACAGTGGAGAACAACATGGAGTAAGATCTTCCAGTTGTATGAGAAATTTAATTTGTAAACAATAGACTTGTTGACATCTCCACCATATCCCATTTGGGTATATGTGATGTCTAGGTCTGTCTTGGGAAATTCAGTAGGAGCACCTTCATCGTGAAGCTCTAGATGCTCCCGGATGAGTTGTTCAGAAATTATCAACTCCGGGCCACAAATGCTCGACCTGAATACCCTAACCCCATTTAGGGTTCCAATCTGACCGTTGCTCCAAAATTCAACCATATGATTTGAGTAAACGGTAGGGTTAACAGTCAGAGCGGTATAGTAGGTAAACTCGGTGAGAAAGGAGATAATATCAGAGAAGTCAAAATTAATGGATGAATCCAAGAACGCGACTTGTTGTGCTGAGGGTTATGTGCCATTGAGGGAAAAAGTTGTAAAGAGATGAGTTTGAATTTAGGTAATTTAGAGGTTAAGGAAGCTTGTGGGGAATAAATTTTGTAAAAAGACTAAAATGATTAGTCGGGTTTATTTAAATGGGTGAATGGTGGTTTTGGGGGTTGGATAAGGTGAAAAGATGGTTTGGGGTAAGATGAGACAAGGGCGGTAAGATTAAAAACCATTTAAAAGATTCCGACATTTATCAATAAAATCTTTGCCTTTTACAATGTGGGGCCCAAAGATTTATGTTATGCAGTAAGATCTTTTTCCGAGTATAAAAGACTTCCGAAGGTAATCTTCTTCAGAAGCCAATTTTACTTCCGAAGGTAAATTTCTTTCTTTTGAGAGGAAAATGTGCTTTTCGAATAGAGAGTTTTATATGCTTCGGAAGTTAATCTGATATGCAATCAATCGCTTCTTCCGAGACTAAAAACTCTTCCGAGAAGAAGATTTCCCTTGGATAAATTTAGTTTCGGAAGATATGTGAAACATCTTCCAAGGGTTAATTTATTTTCGGAAGAATTTATACTTAGAAAAATTTCAAAGAAAACCTTTTGTAACATGGCTTAGATTGTTTTGTCAAGAGACATTACACATTTAAAGAGGTTTTCAAATGCGATATACTAATCAATATTTATCATCCCAATAGTTGTACTGGGATACTTAAATCTTTGTTCATCAAAGGCTTTGGTGAACAAATCAGCATATTGTTCATTTGAGTCTACTTTGATTAGTAAATGGTACCTGATATCAATGTGTTTTCTCTTGGAGTGCTTAATTGGATTTTCAGTTATTAAGATAGCACTGTTGTTGTCAATGTGGATAGGAGTGCTCATGAAGTTGAATCCATAGTAAAGCATCTGATTTTGAATCCATAACAGCTGAGCACAGCAACTTGCAGCAGCGATGTATTCAGCTTTAGCAGTAGATGTTGAAACGTAGGATTGCTTTTTACATTGCCATGAGATGATCCTTCTACCAAGAAATTGACATCCTCCTAATGTGAATTTCTTGTTGATGTTACAACCACCATAGTCACTATCTATCTGAGTAGCCATAAAGATTGAAATTGCTATTCCTTGGATACTAGAGACCTAATTTAGGTGCTCCTTTGAGGTATCTAAGGATTCCCTTGGCAACAACTAGGTGAGCCACCTTTGGAGCAGCCTGATATCTTGCACAAATGCATATTGCAAACATAATATTAGGTCTACTTACTGTGAAATACATCAGAGAACCAATAATTGCCCTATACTGATGTTGATCAGTATCCTCCCCCTCAGAGTCAGGACAAAGATTATGATTTCTGGGTATAGGTGTTTTGGCTAGCTTACAATCCTTCATATCGAATCTTTCTGGAATGTCATTGACATACTTATATTGATTGATAAAGAACCCATTCTTCATTTGCTTCACCTAAAATCCAAGGAAAAAGTCCATTTTTCCCATGGAGCTCATCTCAAACTTCTTCTTCATGATGCTCTCAAAGTATTTAAACATTTGATCATTTGAGGAACCAAATATGATATCATCAATATAGACTTGGACAAGCAAAATGTCTTTCCCAGACTTCCTTATGAAGAGATTCTTATCAATGGTACCTCTAATGTATCTATTCTTTTGGAGAAATTGAGACAAGGTCTCATACCACAACCTAGGTGCTTAGTGTAGCCCATATAGAGCTTTATCTAGCTTGCACACATAGTTGGGGTGTTGTGGGTCTTCGAATCCTAGAGGTTGGCACACACAGACTTCCCTATCTATATCCCCATATAGAAAGGCACACTTGACATCAAGTTAGTAGATAGTAAAACTATTGGATGCAGCATAAGCGAGGAAGATCCTAACTGCCTCAAGTCTTGTAATAGGTTCAAATACATTGGTATAATTGATTCTTTTTTTAGTGTATCCTTGAACTACCAGTCTTGCCTTGTTCTTTATTATCAAGCCTCTATCATCTCTCTTGTTTTGTGAAAACCCATTTGGTGCCTATAGGTACTTGACTAGATGGTAGTGGACATAGGTTCCAAACCTTTTGTCTTTTGAATTGAAGCAATTATTCTTGAATTGATTTAATCTAGCTACTATCTTTCAAGGCATCTTCTACCTTCTTGGGTTCTATATGTGATAAAAAGCATGAGTACAGGCAGACATTCCCATTGTGAGCATGTCCTCTTGTTCTCACACCTTTAGAGACTTCTCCTATGACGTTCTCAGCTAGATAAGTGTTGTGAATCCTAAGCCTAGGAATCACCTCCAGTTGCAAAGATAGATCCAGGTTAGACATATTTTGCTCAGGAGTTTGAACACTTGGACCAGCTGTTGTTTCAAACTTATTCAATGATGACTAATTAAATAAATAAGAAACACTATCATCATCTATTGGTTGGGAGGCAGCATTAACAGTTTCTTGTTCCTTCAAAATGCTACTTCCATCTACCTGGTGTTGTGCAGTGTCATCATATGAGTTTTGAGACTCACTAGGTGGACCACTGGTTGAGGCTCTACTATCTCTTGAGATAGTCGTACTATGAGATCTTAAGATAGTGGTAGCTTGAACTTCTATTGCTCTTGGAGAACTTGAACAAGGTCTGGGTAACTCAAATAGTTGATCATCATTAGACTCACTTTGAGTATCTATTCTAGCTGAAACATTCTCACAAGATAGTTTAGAATAGTTGGAAAACAATTCTAAGTCAAAAATATGATCAAGGCCATTCCCCCTAACACAAGGAGTGTGCTCATTTACAACAATGTTAGATGATTCCTCGAAATGTTGATTTTTAATATTGTATACTCTATAAGCAATAGTGTTGGAGGAATATCCAACAAAGATATCATCATCCGACTTTTCAACAAACTTTGCCAAATTGTCCTTTGTGTTAAGTATGGTACACCTGCTGCCAAAGGACCTTAGAAAGCCAATGAATGGTGGCTTCTTGTTCCATAACTCATAATGGTTTTTTCCATGTGGCTTAACTACAAAAACCCTGTTCTGCACATAGCATGCAGTGCTGACAGCCTCTGCCCAGAATGTTAGAGACAACTTTGAATCGGCTAACATGGTTCGAGCAGCCTTAACCATTGTCTTGTTCCTCCTCTCATCAACACCATTTTGTTAAGGAGTTCTAGGAGTATTGTATTGTCTGGCAATCCTTTTTGAATTATAGAATGTGGTCAAGAACTTGATTCTTAAACTCAGTCCCTTGATCACTTCTGATTATCTTAACCTTGTAATCAATTTGATTTTCAATTTTAAGAATAAAAGATTTTAATGTTTCAGCAGTTTCATCCTTAGTTCTTAAAAAGAATACCCATGTAAATCTTGTAAAATCATCAACAATCACAAGGCAGTATGATATCCTTCCAATGCTCATTATACTTGTGGGACCAAAAAGATCCATGTGGAATAAGTGTAATGTAGTGCTGATAGAGTTAACAACTTTAGATTTATGAGATGCTCTATATTGCTTCCTTTTTAGGCATGCAACACATTTATCTTTGCAGAAAAATTCCTTTTTAAGCAAACCATATACCAAGTTATTTTTAACCAATTTATTCTTGGTTTTGAAATTGACATGATACATACGTTTATGCCATAGTGTTGACTCATCACCATCAGCTTTGGAAAGAAAGCATGATAACCAAGTGGGGAAGCATTGTTCATATCTAGCTTGTACATATTCCCTTTCCTGGAAGATCTAAAAAGCACCATATCTTGAGGAATGGTCATCCCGGGTTTGAGGATAATGCACTCATGTTTTATGAAAAGCATTTGATGCTTTTGATCACATAATTGAGAAACACTTAACAGATTGTGTTCAAGTTGTTTGGCAAAGTGAACTTTGTCAACTTTTTAAAATTACCATTGGATATACTCCCTCTGCTAGAAATATATCCTCCGGCCTCATCTCCGAATTGGACAGGACCTCCATCAAAATGTTGAAATTGTTAAAGGAGAGATCTGTTCCCTATCATATGCCTGGAGCATCCACTATCTACAATCCATGCATTGTTATTATTGTCATGTGGATGTCCCTGCACATAAGATGAGATGATTAGTTTTGATTGGAAACCCAAGCCTTGTTCGTCTTGGGCTTTTCCAATGACGAGGATGTTATTGAACGAAAGTATATGCATGGGGGATCAATAAATGTTTGTGAAAAAGAGGCTTGGGATCCTGCATCTTCTTTGATCTTCCATTCCATCCCTTGGTTGATCATTGAGGATGAGCTTGATGAAGCTTGAGAAGCATGACATTCTTCTGAAGATTCTTTCTTTTCGGAAGAAGTCTTCACCACTTTTTCTTCCAAAGCAGTCTTCTTATGGAATGGTCTACAAGTGACTCTTTTGTTTCTTTGAGTCTTGACAGCTTTAACTTCCGAAGCCATTTTCCCTTCGAAAGAAGGAATTTCTTCCGAAAGCAAACTTGCTTCGGAAACAAGCTTTCTCTTTTTCATAACTTGAACCATTTGATATGGTCTCCCTAACTCCTTCCTTTTTAACATTGTTTGCATAATGTGTGCTAGAAGGATTGTAGTAACAATGTTTAGCTATGTGGTTTTGCATACCACACATTATGCAGGCAATGTTAGTCTTTTGGGAACTTGAAGATTGTACTTTCTTGTTCTTCTTTTCTTCATCTGCAATATTTCCTTTTAATATTTGATCCTTTGGTAGAACAGGAGTGCTGGTATTACACACCTTTCCCAAATCAGATTTTCCTACCACCTGGAATCCAGCTAATATGAATGCACCCTTTTGCTTTGGGTCTATCTTCAGCTTGGACTCAACCACTTTATTGGTAGTTTTTTTTACTGCCTTAGCTCGGCTTCGTTTGACTATTGTGGTTTGGGGTTGAACATTACCGGTAGGAGTGGGTAAAATTACATGATTCTTCCCTGTGATGGTCTCCAAACTAGCATCATTCTTTGACTCATGTGAAGGTGGGTTAGTAGATGGAACCTATTGCTCTTCAATACCACACCTTGGTTGTTTAATAGGCTCATAAGAATATGGTGAAACAATTTCATTGGTTCCCAACCCACCTTTGTTTTGATAACAAAACTTTAAGTGAGAGGATGATGCAAGAATGGCTTGAAAGTTTTGCTATGAGATAGCATGCTTCCTTGCTTGAGCCTTAGTTGTGACAATCTAGGCTTGAGCCTTAGACAATTTGGATATTCAATTCTTGATTTGAGTCTTGTAGTTAGTATGTTCATGTTTTAATAGGGACATAATTTTCTCTAACTCATCAATTTTCTTTTGATAGTTAGATTCAACCCTTTTAAAATTAGATTTTAAGATGTTTAAAGACTCAATATCAGATTTAATTTTCATATTGTAGTCCTGATATAACTTAACCTTAGCAACACAATCTAGAGTACAAAGATGTTCATATACCTTGTTGTCATCTGTTCCAGCCATAAGTGCTTAAGCAGGAGTCACATCTTATACCATAAAACTCAAGTCAACTTCTTGAGCTATAGTTGTTGTTTCAATCGACTTCCTAGTGGCTTTTGGTGTAAAGGGATGTGAGGAGGCGTGTGAGGTTCCCGGATTTGACTTGTTAGCCTTACATTCCGTAGCAAAGTGACCAAGTTGGTTACAGTTGTAACATTTGGCCTTTGTTTTGTCAAACTCAAACTTACTGCTAGTTGGGTTTTTAGGGAATTGCCTTTCCAGTTCTTTTGAAGAACTTCTTTGCTCTATAAGTCAGCAAAGCCATTTGTTGGACAATGTACACATACTCCACATCATCTAGGCTAAAGCACTCTAGATTATCAAAGCAATACTAATAATCACTAGAGTACCCACCTCTTGAGACAAAGGCACAATTGTCCTAAAAAGAACCTTGTTGAGCCTGTTGAGACCTTGGAGTCTCACGAAATATGATGTAGAGTCCTAAGGAGCAAGATGGTTGCTGAGAATATGTCAGGTACTATTGAGGTTAGGTGGGTCCTAAGCCTTCAATAACCATTAAAGCGTTGCTAGCAGGAAGACTTGAGGGTCTGCTCATCTGATGGCCTTTCTTGTTGTCCATCTCTACATGGTATCCATCAAGGATGCCATATAGTTCAGTCATGGTGAGGGAGTTCAGAATTTTGTCCTCTTGATAGAGACACAGTAGAACGTCCACTCATTTAGGAGGGCACTCATGAATTTTTGAGTGAGATCTCTCAATTCAAGGGCAATTCCCACAAACTGAAGGGAAGAGATAAGAGCCATGTACTTGAAGTACTAAAGCAAATACTAAAAAGCTATAGTTAAGGTATCTTAGATAATGTCTTATCTAAGATTTAGTAGTCATGACATGTCCATGACTTACCTTTTGTCACCAACTAAAGTTGGCAACTATACTAATAGATAACTAAAGTTGGCAACTATACTAATAGATAAAGGTGAACAGTGGAATAAAGTATGGCTAACTACATGCATTTTAAGAAAACGCCATGCGGTATATCAGAGGTCTGCAATGGAGTGTCAGAGATATCATACTTATGTCCACTGGTTCATAGTAGATGCTTCCGAAGGTTAACTAGCTTCAGAAGAACTTGTTCTTCCGAAGCCACATATACTTGAGAAGCAGCAACTCCTTCCGAAGCTTCCTTGGGACTTCATACTTCGGAAGTTGTAGTTTTCATTTCTTCTAAGTGTTGAACCTTCAGAAGAGTAGAGACTTTGTCTTCGGGAAGTTGGAGTTTTTCTTTGAAAGTGTACTCGTTTTGTCCGTATTAATAATAAAAGAGAATGCTACAGTATGGATGGGCCGGTGGGGGTATGTTCAAATTCTCGTATGCTTAATGGTTGTGTTGAATTAATTGAAAAAGGACAAGGATGTATGTATGCATCACGACACCTTTGCTTACTCATTCAATGTCAGGTGGGGCCTGCCAAGCCCATAGATATATACATATGTATATACATATATATACATATGTATATACATACATATATATACATGTATATATATGTATGTATATGCATATGTATATATGTATATACATATGTATATACATACATATATATATATATGTGTATATATATATGTATGTATATATATACACATATATATATATATATATATATATATATGTATATATATATATATGTATATATATTTATATATATTGTGTAAATTATGCGTTTATACCAATTTGGTCTTTGCATTTATACCATTTCTTATATTATGTGGTTATACATTTGCAATGTGTAATTATAATCAGGTTTGGCCGTTTTCTTACTACATGATTATAATGTGTGGTTATACCACATTTGCACTGTATAGTTATGTATGCCAGATATTCGTGCTTATAACTAAATGAAAATATGCCTTATCATCATCTACATGTGTAGCTCTATCATCTGTTCTCACACCATTTAGGAAAAAAAATATGATACAATATCAGCCTTACAATCAATTAGGGATTTTGAATTTAAAATATCATCCTCGTGATCAATTAGGGGTCTAGGGTAGTGTCCTTGGTAGTAGGATCCAAGGGGCGGAAACCCCTTCAAGGAACAAAACCCCTTTATTGGGATCTAGTTGACCTGAGTTATGGATTGTAATATAAAGTCATTAGGGGTCGTAACTTAGTGGTTAGGGGTTAAGCCGTTAGATAACATGTAGATTGACACCATGACTAGAGTATTGACACGTGAAAGCATGACAGGGATACGATCACAGATCGTGGTCGGTCTAGTTGAGATGACCAGTAATAAGCTGTAAATAGGTGTTACAGACCGTGACACTTACATATACGGTCCATAATGATGGTTGATGTTGCCTATACATAGACAGGCTAATTTCTAGCCATATCACTCAAATTGTACAATCTCTCTTGCTCTTAAGCTTCCTTTAAGGTGTTTTTTGAGCTAAAAGTCATTTGGTAGTGAATGGTATGTTCTCTAGTTTCTAAGGGTAAATTTATGATTAATATTTGGTTTATAAACAAGGATTAGTGTTAGGACTAGGGTAAATATTGGGAGACTTGGCCCTAGTCTAGGTATAAATTGATCACTTATACTTATACCAAGAAATATTACCCAATACTGATAATAATAATTACTAGTTAGTGCATCATGAAATCTCTAGTAATCATCTAACATTCACATTCCTTCTAATAGGAGTGGAAGACCTTACTAGTTACATCAACACCTCAAGCATAGATGTGTTATTATGACAATTTTAAAACGTGAAAGTGTACTCGTTTTGTCCGTATTAATAATAAAAGAGAATGCTACAGTATGGATGGGCCGGTGGGGGTATGTTCAAATTCTCGTATGCTTAATGGTTGTGTTGAATTAATTGAAAAAGGACAAGGATGTATGTATGCATCACGACACCTTTGCTTACTCATTCAATGTCTGGTGGGGCCTGCCAAGCCCATAGCTGGTGGTTGTAGTAAAACGAGAAAAGGCATCTAGTTTATAACAACAGGGGTGTAACAAGCTCATGACTATTTTCAAAACATGAAAGTATACTCGTCCTATATGTATTGTCTACGGATACAAATATCACACCATATTGTGTATGCATAACTATTAATGTGATTTATAAAATTGTGTATCATAAGCTTACGAGCAATTTTGGACGCCGTTTTTAATACCAATCAAAGGTAATCATTAATGATATATCTAAGAGCTTGCGACGTTACAAATTTTCTTATGATTAAGGAGACATTAAGTCTTAAAATTTGTTTTTGGTTCACAAGTTTTTTTAACAGATATTTATGTTCAAATTAAAAGGTCTAGTCTAGCTTTTGCTGTATAAATTGATCATGTTCACTCGTTGACCGCGTAGGATGTTATACAAACTCACTCTAAATGAAAAAGAAAATGAATATTATTATATTAACAATTTTTTTGAAATATTAGTAATAAAATTAGTAATAATGATAGTTAAATTATAATTTGACCATATGATTAACATGATTAAAAGATAAAGTTTATAAAACAAAACCATATGCATTGTAAATACTTGTTAACAACTTTTAGTTGATTCTAGTACTTTTCAGAGAACTTGTTATGCAACCTATTTATATAATACGTAAAAAAGAGAAAGTATAACCCAAATGAAATATCCATAAAACAAATGGGGTCACGCTTTCTAGTTGTAAGATTATCAACTTTTTGAAGATCACGTTACTACATTAGTTGATTAAAATAGATTAAATATTCTGAATCAGTTAAGACGTTAGTGTCGAATATGATGATATTTGAAGATAAAAAATAGAAACTAAAAGGAAACAACACAAGACAATGACACCTTGTTTACCAACTGGAAGAGTTCAAAATTTGATAGCATATTTATAATATGGAAGCTTCCAGCGGTCAATTTATTATTTCTTTATTTTTATGTCTTTCTTTTTATTTTTTAAAATATAAAAACACTAAATATACAAATTACGTAAAGTAGGAAATAATTATGGTATTGTGTCACCAAAATGTAATGAAGTATTGAAGTTGACATACAACCAGATATCTGAGTTATAAAAGTGAAATCGATTAATTAAAGTTTTTCTTATATATATATGAAATTAATTACTTATATATTTAAATAAATGAAATTGAGTTGTATGATAATAAAATAGTTACATGTTAAAATAAATTAAATAGAAGAACATGATTCACATAATAAACAACTTTAAAAATTTTGTATCTTGATAATGCGTCTATGATTCTCTGTCCATAGAACAACCTTTAGTATTGTAATAATGTCCATAAGAATGGTGAAATACGAAGGTTTCAAGAACAATTATGGAGTACATATTTAGTTACGAAGACTTAGGTTAGTTATGAAGCATTACCTTGAATGAGGGAAGACATGTGAAATATGGGCGAAGTGCATAGAAGTACGTAGGTGGAAACAGATACGGAGGTCACTTAATTACAAAGCCTATATGTAGTTGTGGAGATGAAAGTTGGTTGCAAAGGTAATGGATAGTTACAGAGGTGCACTTTGGCATCAAACTGGCTATAGCAATTACGAAGGTATAGATAGATATGGGGACTTGGGCACTTATGGAGGTGTAAACCTCACTTGTAGAGGCACAATGTTACTTACGGAGTTGCAATTTATTATTGCCTTAGTGAAATGTTATGGCTGGCTGCTTACGAAGATCTTTCAGTTGTGGAGATTTAAACATAGGATTGTGTTACTATTCATTCATTTCCTCGTCTTATTTCCATAACTTTTTCACATACCATCAAATCAATCTTCATCATTATAAGGTTTATCATAAATATGATTACATGCATTCATGTACATATGTTTTTAATCAAACCTGACACAAAACATTATAAAGATTCAACCGTTATGTGTAAAAAACATGATATATCATATTTAAAAATCATTAAGTATGCATCCCACCACAAAATCACTAAGAAAATATAACAAGTTTGGATATCTAGAACTATGCTTAAACTAAATGATGAACAAACCCTAGAACATGGATTCACACGTCGAGATCTACATGTTATACGTAAAGTTAACAATTTTATTATATGATCTCAACAATTAGATGATTCTAAGTGTGATACATGCTCAGATTAGATCTCATCATCTAGTTGGAAGGCACAAAAGCCCAACATTCTCTCTGCCATTTTTAGAAACTTCATACGCAAGTAAAGGGAAGGGGGCAACTAATGATTCGTTAAATAGGATGGTTTTTAGGCTTTTAAAATCAAGAACCCCATTTACTCCACATAACTTTAATTTATTTACATATTTGGCCCCAAATGAACTTTTTAATTACTCTTCTTTTGAAATTTCAGGGCATTACAAGTCTATCCCTTTATTTAGGTTTTGTGCTTCGGACTTGACGCTTGGTAAATAGGTGAAGATAATATTATTTCATCTCTTCCATAGATTCTCATGTCGCTTATAATCCTTTCATGTGCTTCCATTGACTTTACTTGACTACTTTGCTTCGTGGGTGCATTTCCTTGTTGTTCGAGTATTGCTAGTAGTTCTTCTACATAGTTAAGTTGGTCATAAATTTCTATATCATGAACTGAAGCATGTGCATCTTCTTTAGCAAGGCATTTCATAAATGCGATACATGAAAAGTGAAATAAATTCCATTAAGTTTTTTAACATCTCCCACATGTACGCTGCTACCTTGACTTTTACTTCAATCTTGAATGATCCAAAAGCATCTTGGACTTAACTTTCCCCGGACTTAACTTTCCCCGCTTTTAAAGGCAAATAATACCTTTCCACGAGGACAACGTTAATATAACTTTCTCATAAAAATTAAATTTTATTGGTGTGAGATGTTTATTGGCGCATGACTTTTTTGTATCTTAAGACACCTTCATTAGCACCCCAACACACGGGTATTCTATATCTTTGTCCATATAACATTTCATACGAGGGCATTTCTATATTTGTATGATAACTGTTATTATACGGAATTGCTCTTACCAATGCCCTCGCGGCTTTCATGGACCTAATGGATCGGGTTTGCCAATCGATGCTCTATAGATCGGTGATAGTATTTGTAGACAAGGACAATGATAATTTGTTAACCCTATTTTATTGTGATAACTTGTCTTAACTCGTCGAGATCAATCAAAATTGTTATTTTTTGTGTTGGAATAACATAATAACAAATATAGAACATTATGTTCTTTTAGGTATTAAATTTTTTTACATAAGCTTAACTTACATGTACACATATATATATTTACAGATGCAAGAGTAACTTACATATTACTTAACTTTTTATATAATTTTGTACACATACATATATTAGTTATGTATACACATATATATAAGAATATAATTTTGTATATGTTTAATAATATTGTTCAAACAAAAAATTTAATGATTTTGGTTGATTTTAATGGATTAAATCAAGATATCATAATAACGATGGGTTAACATTTTACCTTACCTTTATAATAAATATGTTGATATACTCAAAATACAAAGGAGAAGATGTTTGCCACATATGTGAGGTATTAGACATGGTCATAAGGAATTGGAAGTGATTATCGAGTTAATAACATGTGTACAGTAACTAATACACTAATAGCCATTAATAGGTCTTGTCACGTGTTAGTATGTTATTTTAGGTTGCACAAAGTCACACTAGAAAATAAAAAGTCATTATAGTGTAAATAACATGTGTATAATGAATAATACACTAATGAGTATTATGATTTGTTAGTACGTTCTTTTAAGTTACACATAATCACATATGTTATAACAAGTTATTACAGTGTTAATTACTTATATTGTAGACTAGTGCACAAAAATTATTTAGTGGGACTTGTCATGTATTAGTGAGTTGTATTAAGTTGCACTAAGTCACTTAGGCCATATAATCTATTTTGGGGTTGTTAACATGTGTTTAATAACTCGTATACGGCTTAATATGCCTTATTATTTGTTACCGAGTTCTTTTAGGTTACATAATATTAAAATTAATTAATTTAGTGTTAATGATATGTGTATGATGAGTACTACACTAACAATTGCTCAATGGTTGTTAATATGTGGTACTGAGTTGTATTAAGGTATACAAGGTCAAATTAGGTGATAACAAACTATCTTGATATCAACGACATGAGTGTGATGAGTAGCACACTTTATGGTGTTGTTGAATGTTGATGAGTTGCTTTAGGTTAAAAAAGATTAAATTATGTCATAAAAAGTCATTTTGGTGCTAATAACACACAAAAAAAAAATTCTACTATATTAACTTTTTAGATCTTACAACTAAGTTAAAATATGTTTGTACTATATTACATTTCTAGGTCATATAGAAATATACCACTAATTTTTGTATTACATAATATGCACCATTAGTTATTGTATCGATCTAGTTTAATCTAGATGAGGTGCATTTCCTATGTGTTTCACCTTAGAAACGTGTCAACAAACTATATTTCTAGAGTTAGAATGAAACGTATTTTAGAAATGTGGATTATATCCTCAGCTTGCACCTTGTGAGAACATAAGTGGAAACCATGTTTAGGTGCTCATTAATGCAAATATTCCAAGACCCCACAATGTTCCAGCATTATTCAACCACCATCCTGGCAATGTTGAAACATAGGTTTCCAAATGCGCATAATTCCGAACACATGTGAAACCATGCAAGCCCATTTCCATTAGCCAATGATTTCGAGTACACCAATTGCATCATAAAACCGAAGAGGCTTTGGAGTACTTATATTGTTTATTTCGTAGTCATCAATATGAAAACCATTAAAGGGATATATGTGGATATTTTTAGAGTACTTCCATTCAGTGAATCTAATTTTTCTTTTCATGGCGGGGCGGAAATTTTTAAGAGTCCACTTCATTACTGAAAAACATCGTTAAAACAATCTCCAAACTCTTGTATTTGTATATATCAAAAGCTATATTAAAACAATTATACTCATAAAATGAATTATATGTGATGTTAAATTAATTATACTCATAAATATGAAGATATAATATATTTCAAGCAATTATGTTAATCGTTAAAATGTTTAACCCTTTAAAGCCGATGATGTTTAACGTGTTTGAAAACAATGTCGGACAATAAATATATAATCTTTAATATCTTAAAACCAATATAAATTTAACATTATAATAGTAAAAAATATTTTTTCCGATATGATTTTTTTATTAACTACTTGATTATTGAGGGTAAAAGTATTATAAATCTATTTGGTTAAAAACTTCAGACAGTGAGAAAATATGATTTGCTAAATTGTGACTTATTTGTAGTTTTACATCAGACAATATGTATACTACAATCTTGATACTTTTTCAATTTTAAAAGTTTGAGGGGGTTATTACAAAATTTTATAGATGACGGTTAGAATTTTCACATACATATAACCCATAATATTTTTAGGGTGGTGGCTGCCCCTTACCTCATAAGGTATGTATGCCCCTACTTCCATTGTACGGGTGGTAACAACTTTTGTCAACCCAAAAGCATGAGAATAAATCTTGTCTAATATCTTATCTTCATAGTAATTGATTGTTTGCGGATGTAAAAGTTTTCGCAAGGTTTCGTAATTGACAATTTGACATGACCAAGTCTCCCACGATGGTTTGTTGTTTAAACCGAGGGATTATCTGATGGACATATATTTATAATACCGAACAATACTTGTAAATTTTATTTATTATTTTGTTTTGGATTTTCATCACGATTCTTCAGGCATTGATGTGTCGCTTAAAATAGGTATTTTAACACACTCACATTTAATTTCTGAATGAAAGTATCATGACTTGCGCTTTTTTCCTTGAACGATGAACATAAGTGCCCTCTATATCTGTAACATCTATATTATTTACGACTTAAAACCTTATCACTTATTAGATTATTATTTTAATAACTAAATTCCATTACACTCCGAGCTGTTTTGTTTCATTAAGTACTTCAACTATTAAACCTTAATATTTAATGTGTGTGAACGCCTAAACAATACTTGAGAACATGTTTTCCTTATATTATTGTCCCCATGTTCCACCACTAACTCTTGATATAATATAGAGACAGCTTCTTAAAGTCGTACCCATACCCTTTCCACATCCAAATTGTCAACCCATTTTTCATCGTTAATTATAGACCAATTATTTTTTTTATGCAAATCGGTAAAATTGGCGTCAAAACATCCTGTCACTTGTTGGTTTTTCATAAGTTTTCAAATTTACTTTAATATTTGTATTATAACTAATATGTGTAAATATGTTCTTTAAAATTTATGTTTCAACATTTTATAGTTTTGTTATTGACTAAAAATACAACTAAGAGCTTAAATTATTTGAGATTATAGATCTTTTAATATTTACTAAAGATTATTCAACGTGTTATACACATGTTCCAGACTAATATAAAAATATAATAATAATGAGAAAACTATGTAAACACGCAATATATTAAATAGATAAAGAAAGAAAACTTACAACGAGTAGATAACTTATATTTTATATTCTTGTTAGGATTTACCAAACTGTCTTCAATAAGAAGTTGGAATCCTATTAATAAAAGAAATTAAATTTTTTAAAATTTTCATATGTTATGACACATTCACAACACATTTCTTATTCTCATCCACATAATAACACTAAAAATTACTGTTTTTTCACTTTAATTTTCAATTAAATAATATGTTTATACCTTTATCATTTCTTTTTTCTTTCTCATCCACTCACAACCACTTAAAATATATTAAAAACCTTATAGAGATTTGGACAATGTTTTCTTAAAATACAAATTGAACAGTAAGTTTTTCATATATTTCACAGATGAAACAATAAGTTTTTCATATCCTTCACTTACATTCATTTATAACTATACTATAAAATATAAAGAATACACTCACATCAATTAAGGGAATAGGCTGTGAATGCTCTTAGAAAAATATTTGGTATAACCAACCTAATTTTTAAAATTTACGAATTATATATTACAAGTAATGCTAAGTTTTTAATCAAACTCAAATATGATTTTTTAAGTTGTAATTTTAAGCTTGAGTAATATTTTATAAAAATTATTAAATGGATATAGACATAAAATTTAGTTGTAAAAAAAAACAAGTTTAACTAGTTGAAAGTTACTTAAAACTTATTTATTAGAATATAACAGGTCGTTAATAAGACTATTGAAATTTATATTATAGTTTAAATGCGCATACCTTTCAAATTACATTTACGTATTAATTCTTGTTAGTGACATTATAGCAACTATGGCATTGAACTTGCAATCACATTCTACATGTAATCAATTATTTATAAAAGCTAAATAATTTTTTTACTTACAATTGCATATTATCTTATACTCGATCAAAACCATCTGTCACGATGTCTCTTTCCTACCCGGTCCTATATAAATAATATTCTTCATCCTCCAACTTTCATACCACATTTCTAACACCTCTCTCTCATTCTCTTTGTGTCAACTGTTTAATTCATTCATAACAATGGCTTCTGCTAGAATGGGCCAATTCTTCATCATACTAGCTCTTATGGCTACTTCATGCCTAGCCCAAGCCCCGGTCGCGACCCCCACGGTCTCACCCACAGCCAGCCCGGTTGCACCACCAACTCCTGCCCCCGCCCCGGTCCTTACTCCAGCTCCAGCTCCCACTCCAGATGCCCCTACCCCATCTCCCATCTCAGGACCATCTCCATCGGAATCGCCATCGCTTGCACCATCTGCCCTTTCACCTGGTCCATCCGCGGGTCCTGCACCCGCACCTGGAGGACCACCAGCTGATATCCCCAGTGGCTCTTTTACTGATGGGTGGGTCAACAGAGCTATCGTAACAGGAACTGCACTCGCTGGATCGGTCATTGCTGTTACATTGATGTAAAATTATTGATGATGGTGTTTTGTGTTGGTATAGTGATGAGATACATTTGATTCTATATTCTTGGGTCTTTTGTTTGTGTAATCTGTTCGTGACATCATTTGTTATTATTTTGTTTTGGGTTAATTATATTGTTGTTTCTATGTTATATTTGAGATATTTATTGGCGAATGTTGATTCTTATTGTGACATGGTGTATTACTTAATGTGATTGCTTGTGTATTCTTCTTGTCAACTGGTTAAATATTGAGAATATTAGCAGACTGTTGTTTGAATAACATCAACTCAAATCCACGAGTCTGATGAGTCTAAAGTGGGGACGATATATTAATAAGAAAGACATAACAACTAGTAGATGTTAACTAGCGTGTTGAGGTGGGCGTATTGATGTGACGGTAAATCCATTACCTTCAGTTTTAAGTAAAATTAGGTGTTTCTATCGACACGCGTTGCGCGTCCGATGGGTCGGGCTCAGATTAAGTATTTAGTTGTGGCTGCTAACTATAAACGTTAAACACACCAAAGCAATCTACACCAATGTTTGTGTATCATGACAACCATGTTAACATAGTAACCAAAGGAACAACAACATATACCATAATTAAAGGAAAACCCAAAAAGAATTCATCCATGTTGAAGTTTAGGTTGGGCTTCAGCTATATTGTCAAAGTATGAGGGGGTTTTATGTCAATCTAGTTTAACTGTGAGGTTGATAGTGTTACTTGTATGTTAGGTTCATTGTGTTCGTTATAAGTAGTTGTTGATGGTACCGAATAACTCATTCACTTAATGAGTTTTCTTCTTATTGTACATAGCTCTTAATCAATAAGATTGATCGTTTGATCTCTAATTTCTGATTCATAGTTCATTGTTCTTAGTGAGAATTGATTTGGTGTTACTATTCTACAATTTGTATCAGAGCTACGGCTCGAATCAATTCAGTAACTCTGATAATCGATTGATCAGCGCACCTAAATCAATCGAGTAAGGAAGAAATGGTGACCACAAAGTTCGATTTGGAGAAGTTTAATTGAAAGAACAATTTCAGTGTGTGGAGGTTGAAGATGAGAGCGCTATTGGTACATCAAGGTCTAATCGATGCCTTAAAAGGTGAAAATGGTCTCCCTGTGAACCTGACTGACAAGGAGAAGAAAGATCTCATGGAAAAGGCACACAGTGCCATAATTCTGAGTCTTGGTGATCGAGTTCTCAGGGAAGTCTCGAAGGAAACAACTGTTGTTGTCGTTTGGGCCAAATTAGAAGGCTTATACATGACAAAGTCCCTTGCTAATAGGCTATATCTCAAGAAACGGTTATACACATTCCATATGGCATCTAGTAGTTCTCTCGAGGATCATACTAAAAAATTCAATAAGTTGATTCTTGATCTTGAAAACATTAAGGTGGAGCTTAAGGATGAAGATAAGGAAATTATCTTCTTGTAATCCTTGCTCCATATGTATGAACATTTTGTAGACACTTTGATGTTTGGATGGGAGACTTATCGATGGATGAAGTCACTGCTGCAATGAACTCAAAGGAATTACAAAAATGTTAGAGATCAAAGATGAATCAATAGATGAACTCAAAGTAATTACAAAAGAAGTTAGAGATCAAAGATGAATCAACAGAGGGTTTAGTTGTCAGAAGAAAACCTGAATCAAGAAACCAATTAGGGGCTAGATTTAAGTCGAGGACAAAAAGGAGGTGTTTTGTCTATCAGACTGAAAAGAACCTCAAGAAGGATTGTCTAGGTAGGTTCAAAAAGAGAAGAGGTGACCTAAACCAAGCTAAGATTCTTGGAGGTAACTTACCAGATGTTGGATCAGAAAATTATGATAGCTCAAAGGTATTATCAATGTCGAAGTCATTGAATAGTGAGGACTAGATATTGGACTTTGGATGCTCCTATCATATGACACCTAAGAGGGAGTACTTTAAAGAGTTAAAAGAGTGCTCCCTTGGGGTGGTGCAACTAGGTGATGATAGACCTTGTGAAATTTGGGGCTTGGAAACTGTGGTGTTGGGTCTAGAAAATAGGATTGAGGCTATTTTGTCTGAAGTTGTAAGGCCCCGTTTCCGGAGACCTCACAATTGGTCATTCACCATGGTAATTATATAAAACATTACAAGCGTACAAATTTAAGCAGCGGAATTAAACTTTAACAAAAGCCATTCATCTCATTTTAAGCACTGTTGTTAGGCAATACACCTTGGTTTAATCAGTTTACAAAGAACAGTTTAACTGCATTACGACACAACAGTGATTTCTATTAAGAATGGATGTCAGTCTTGCCCTGCCGAATAGCTCTCCCCACGTGCCATCCTCAGCAACAATTTACCTGCCAACTTAAAATGTATAAAAGTCAGCGTTGCTGAGTGAGTTCTAGTTTTAAAAGCATTAAAGTACCTTGAGTAGTT
>BJCM01154624.1:0-13688 GCA_018326385.1 Flaveria bidentis | reverse complement strand
TCATATCATGAAAATAAAGTTACTATTATTAGTAACCTATGAACACCAACTTTAATTCATCAATTTCTTGCAAGATCAATGTAACCTAGCATTAATACAACATACTAACCATCATACAATCATCAATCTCACATAATTACATCAATTTTGAATTAGGGTTTATCTTGAATCAAAGTTCATGATCAATTCATCAAAAACATATCATTCTTGCATAATCAATGTTAAACAACATGTATACCATCTAACTAACATACTAACATCATCAAACAACAACAATTTTGACATCATGAACACCCATCCACGAATTAGGGTTCGGCCAACATAAAAACTCCTCAAAACTTGTAAAGTTCTAACCTTTAAACATGTAATGGCTTGTATTTGATGATTCTAACTTGTTGCAACCCTTGAAATCGATTCAATCTCATGTTTTCTTGCTTGTTCTAGGCTGATTTCGAAGGTAGAGGGGGGTTTGAAGGGTGATCGCGGCCGAATGGGGTGGGGCTAGGGTTAGGGATGTTTTATTCAACTTAATTTTTCATATTTACCCTTTAGACCCTTGTTGTTTATATTTTTATAAAATTTAGCTTTTAACTCCTTTTTAAAAGTGTTTTTAACTAAGTTATCAAGCATATAGACTCATAGTCACAATTATATACTTTATTTTTATAAAATTCAACACATACGAATTAATACACACGTTTCCATGTTACGCGATTAATTTCCACAATGAACCTTTAAATCGTGTAAACACATAAACATAACACAACAATCACATAATCAGTTAGATTATCATCAATTTAACATTGTTAATTATTATTAGGTCACTAACATTAAACGGCAACTAGTGTGTGCTTACGACACGTGTATGCAAGACTCAACGGAACTAACGGAGTTTGGTAACGGAAAATTACCGAATGTTACAACTATTCTTGTTGGGATAATATAATTGTCTTAAAGACTTTTGTAATATACGTAATTGTTTTCTTGTATTCAATTTTTTCAATAATTATATTTTTATTTTTTAATTTACGTCTTAGCATACCGAGCCGATACTGACTAAAATCAAATTCATAAAAAAATCATGCAACAACCGTACTGCCATAACACGCGGGCATTTACAACTATACCAAAATATATATGACTTTCCTTGTTTTATTTTTCTAATTATTCGATCAATCTGTGTCATTTATTTTTAATTTTCTAAATTCTATATTTAGTGGTGTATCTTTAAAAAATATTTACTAAAATGAGTATTTTTTAAATATTTATTTTCTCACTCATAATCTCATTGTATATAATGTAAATAATTTAATAGAAAGAACATATTATTATTTTAGTTGTTATAATTATTTTCGGTCGTATTTTATTGTTCCCTAATAAATTGTGATGTATAATGTTTTCTTCTCATTTATAACAGATTCATATGTTATAATGTACAAGTTACTAAAGTCCAAACATATAATTATCAATGCTATTTTTAAATTTTATTTTTATGGCTTTTTATGTATAACTTCTAAACTATTACATTGTACATAATTTCATATACACCGTTGAGTTATGCTTATTTCTTTTCACTATTTCAGCTTGAGTTTATTACAAAACTGAGTTGTCGATGATAATTTTCTTTGAAACCATATAATGAATACTATTGTACATGTTTTTTATTTGTCTAACCGTTTTTTGTATGTAAGGGAATTTATTTTATTTTTAACATTTATATTGTATAAATATTTCAAAATATAAAACCACAAACACGATATCGCCACGAAGCGCGGGTGTAATACTAGTTTTTACAAATACGTAATTTGATATCAAAGTATATTTTTACGGGAAGTGTCATTTAAAAGTTGATCATTGTTATAGTTAGATGTAAAAAAAACATCTATTGTTCAAATGTTTAAAACGAGATGTTACTTTTTATTCATTATTTATTCTTTATCTAATAAGATTTTCTTTATGAAAAATATAATATCAACTGTAGGTGAAAGTTGGATAAAATTTACTCGAAATAGCAATAACAAAAACTGTTTGAGTAGAGGTTTAAAACTACTCACATTAGTTTAAGTACTTGGACCACATCTTATTCTTGGACTAGCTTATATATTCAAGCTTTTTATAAATACGTAATATCTGTAACAACACGCTCTCACTACAAAGCACGGCGTAATACCTAGTTTAGATTAATGATTTTAACTGCAAAGAAATTGAAAATCAAAAACCAAACTCACTAATTGGTCTCAGGTGTAATTAAAAAAACACATCACTTTGACTCAAGTTCTATTAAAAAACTTAAAATTAAATATGAATCATACAGATGAAAAATTAAAGAAAAACTAGGTCATAAATTATTTAAAGTGTAGAAATTATTTACATCTATTTCAAAAATCCATTACACTAGTCACTTCAATATTTATTTTTCCGTCTAAACTATTTATTACATATTAAAACGTCAAATTATTAATTTGAAATTTTTTCTCTTTATCTTTTTATATTATAAATCCAAGTCTTTCAAATCAATAATTTTTAAACATATTTTTTTCATAAGATAATAACTAAGTTTTTTTTATTAAAAAGTACTTTGTTTTCAAAATCAAAACTGGTTATAACTATGATTTTTTTTTTCTAAAACAACGAATCTTTTTTTAATTATGACATATTTTCAAATCAATCTTTTTAAAAAGTAAAGTTTTATATAAATTTTTTTTACAAAACAAACTATGTGTTTTTAAACAGCAAGATCTTGATAAAAAAACAAAAAAGAAAATTTAAAAGCAATAATTTTATAAAATGAAACTTTTAAAATAATAAAGTTGTTTTGTTAGCTAATCAAAGTATTTACTTATACGTAATTTTAGTCATATTTTATATTTAACATTTTATAGTTTCTAACTCTTCATTAATAAATATTTAATATTTTTGTTAACTCAACAAAGAAAAACATATAATACATAGAGTTATAGCCTAGTACTTTATATATAGTTTAGCACGTGTCA
Organism: Flaveria bidentis; assembly: GCA_018326385.1. Taxonomy (NCBI): domain Eukaryota; kingdom Viridiplantae; phylum Streptophyta; class Magnoliopsida; order Asterales; family Asteraceae; genus Flaveria; species Flaveria bidentis. The sequence continues at coordinate 10,695 of BJCM01154624.1, read as the reverse complement.
CTTTGTAGTTGATGCAAAAGGTCAAGCTTTAGTCTTTTACAAGAGTGAAAGTTTTTCTTGAATCCTTGAGCAAAAAAAATAAATTATGACGTTTATATAAAATTCTTGTTGTATTTCTAATCTTTCATGTATAATATCAATATTTGAACTTGTATTTTCTTTCTAATCTTTCATATTAATTTTAAAGTTGGTCATAATTTACAAAGTTCATACAGAGAACTTATAGCGTTCCTATTTCGGTCTTGTATGTCCGTTTCGGAAATGGTTGGGGTCGTTATAAAGACCTCAGGGGATAGTGTGTATATGAGTTTTCCAAAGACATCTACCAGTTAGTGCTAAGTACAATTATTATTTTTCAAAGTTTGAGAAAACTCACTTTTACACTTAAATGTTTCTAAATGGTCACATTTTTAAAAAGTTCAAAACATACAACTTCTAGCATTCATATCTAGCTCGTCATTCCGTTTCGGACACTTTAGGGTCGTTACAAAGACCTCATGGACTAGTGTGCAAACATTTACTAATATCTCTATTTGATGATACGGATTGCCTTGGTATCGGCGGTGAAATAAATCACCACGTGAAAGTGTTTGGCCGGTGGGTTTTAAAATAATTTTTCCTTTCATAAATTGTATTATTATCTCTGGCATGTATCTCTCTCAAGTGATATTTATTAAAGAGTAACTTTGTAAATTAATAATAATCAAGTTTTGGATTTGTTCTAATTATATCACTCATAAAGTTTTTTGTTTCAGTTAGGTCACTCGTAAAAAAATTTATTCCAATTAGATCACTCAAGTTTCAGGATTGTTATAATTAGGTCATTGATAAGTTGCAGAAAAAATTGAAAGTTTTTTAAAAACTATCAAAAATATTTAGAAAAAAACTAAAATGTATTAGAAAATTTATGAATTATTTAAGACAATAAAAAAATATGAGTGGTCTGATTATCACTTCTAAAACTTTAAATCAAATTAGAATACTCTTGAAACTTTAGTGAATTTTTTTCTATTTATAAACACACTAACCTGAATTTATCTTTCATTAAATAAACAAAAATAAAAATTTAAGGAAACAATTTTATAATCTATGGATTCTAATAAAGCAAACTTTCTAAAGTCACACATATCATTCTCTTAACCTACCTCTTTGACACTTGTCATTTTTATAAAAATCATCACCTTATTTTCCTCTCCAAAATGATATTATAGTAATTTATATATTAAACTAACTAGCTTTAGTGAACCCGTATATTACATGGGTTGAATAAATAAAATATTAAATAGAATAAAATTTTATTAATTATTAAATAATATGTGATTTAAATTATGTATGAGTAAATTCTATAAGTAATAAAACAATGATATCAACTTTTTAAAAATTTATTTTGTAATTTCTTTGTTTTTTCTAAAAAATAAATCAAAAATTTTGTTTCTATACAAAACATATTAAAAATATCATTTTTAAAATATTTCATGTTTTAAAAAAAGTATGTTGTATGTTCTAGAAAATTTTCTTTTTAGAAAAAATTGTTTCTCTAGAAATAAACATTAATAAAAGATCTATTTCTTAATCTTTTTAAAAATAACTTATTATCAAAAAATAGAATTAAATATATAATTAATAATTAATTGAGTTATTTAATAAGAGAGAGAAGTGGAAAATTTGTTAAAAGTGAATGTGGTGTTGTCATATGTATTCTTTACTTATCATATTATGTCATGTGACATTTTTAGTTACTATTTTGTTATAATAAGAAGCTTTCTTTCTCATATTAAAGATCAATTTTATTAATTGCAATATTTTTCTCCCTCATCTTATTTTTTTAAATCAATGTATCTTTTTAAAATTAGATTTTATTAAAAAAATAAAAAATCACATTTTTAATTAAAATAGAACTAATAGTAAAGTATTTTAATATTATATGAAATTTTCAAAAACACTAAACATTTTTAAATAAAATATTTTAAATCTGTTCTTTTTTAAAAATATTATTAAAATGTGAACTTTTCTAAAAAAATCTTACTAAAATAACCAGAATAATTACAAACTATAATTGTTAATAAATAAGATATTTCATAAAAACAAATTCATTTATAAAAGAATCTTAACACGAATGTTTAAAAATTAAACTATTTAAAATATAGTTAAATATTTATAAATTCTAATAAAACAAGCTTTCTGAAGTCACATGTAATTCTTTTGACCTATCTCTTTGCCACTTATCATTTTTATATAAATCATCATCTTATTTTTCTCTTCAAAATGGTTTTATAATTATTTAAATATTAAAACTAATTTCTATCTCTTATTAAAGATTAATTTTATTAATTGCAATATTTTTCTCTCTCATCTTATTTTTTAAAAATCAATGTATCTTTTTAAAATTAAATTTTATTGAGAAAATAAAAAAAATCACATTTTTAATTTAAATATAACTAATAGTAAAAAAAATTATATAATATGAAATTTTAAAAAACACTAATCCTTTTTAAAACAAAATATTTTAAATCTATCATTTTTAAAAAGATTATAAAAATGTGAATTTTTCTAAAAATAATCTTACTGAAATAACCAAAATAATTAGAAATCATTGTTTTTAATAAACAAGATTTCCATAAAAATTAATTCTTTTTATAAAATAATCTTAACACGAATGTTTAAAAATTAAACTATTGATATAAGATAGTTAAAAAATAATATAAATATTTTATTTTCTTGAACTATTACGTATATAAAATTCATATCTTATATTAAAATATCGTATTGTAAATCTTTTTGTTTATTATTAGTTATAATCTGTTAAATAAATGGGGTTTTCTAACATATTTATCTATATATCTATTTGTCTGTTGTCTATCAATCTATTTATAAATAAGTAAAAAATAAGATAATAAATGACGCAATCGTAAGGCTCATCATACTAATTTTTTTATTTTTCTCTATTATTAAAAGTAATATTGAATCCTAATAATATTACTTATACTATTTTCAAACTAAAAAATATATAATATAATAAATTGAAATTTTATTTATTTTAAATTAAAAACACACTTTTTTAAAAAAAGTAACAAACTTTAAAAAAAAACCATTTTTACTTAAAATAAAATGTTTAAAAACTACAAATTGTTTATAAAACAAAAGTCTGTGGTAACAAATTGTTTATTTACTTAAAGTAACTATATATAAATAACTATAATAATATTTTATCTTCAAATATAGTTTTAAAATTCATAATTTATTTTACTAATTATTTAATAATTTATTTATTCAACACGTGTAATACATTAAATACTAAAGTAATAAATATATAACATAATAAAATAACAAATTAAAAATAAATCTTGATTAAAAAAACTTGGCAAACAAAAAGTCAAAACTGGAAAGAGCATCTCTCTGCAACAGTAGCTTCCAATATTCAACTTTCAAGATTTATCCTTCCTTCCATTGTTTAATTAAGCACCTTCCTCCACAACTCAATCTTTCTTCCAGATCCACAAACACATCTCAGATTTACTCCGGCAAAAGGGAAACTTAACACCATCATGCAACTTCTCTCTTCATATCGGGTCGGATCGCATGCCCGGTTCACCCATTCAACCAAATGCGGCCCCACCAATCAAAAACGGGTCAGGAGCACTCAACCCGTTTGAGAACAAAGAATTAAGGCTCAACTCATGATCCGACCATTGCAGAGTAAAACTGCATTACATTTGCTTTTGTTTTCTTTTCACTTCCTTTGAAGAAATTTAATCCCAATTGTTTACGCATTTTTCTGCAGGTGTTTAGCTCGCATCGGCCCAAGTTTAACAAATTATTATGATCTGTTACGACTGCCGAAACGAGCTCGAATTGACATCTGTTACCACAGACAATTTAGATCATAATCCGAGCAGCCTAACAAGAGAAACTACTGGGTAAGTTTGAAGTTTCCCTAATATCTATTATTTGTATTTGTTAAGTTTGTTTACTAGAATAAACTAGGGTGTAAAGTAGTCATGCCGGATCGCAAGCTCGGGATCGACTTAAGAAAAGCTCGAATCAAGCCAAACTTAAATGAACTCGAGTCCTATCTTGACCTTACATCATGACTCGTTTACTAAACGAGCTCGAATCCAAGCTTCAGACGTCGAGCTCGAGCCGGCTCATGATTTTGTTTTATATATTTTTTTATTTACATATTAAATATATATAAATATACATTACATAAGTCATATTATTATGATAAAATTAATTTAAAAAATATATATTATGTTAAATATAAAAATTTTCATTATAAATATATACATTAACAATAAGCTAGCTGAGCTCGAGCCTGATAATTTTTTAACGAGCTGAGCTTGAGCTTTGGAAATTAACTTTAAATGAGCAGAGCTCGAGCTTTCTAAAACTAAAACGAACCGAACTCGGGCTCGACTCAACTCGTTTACATCCCCACAGTAAATAGACGTACGAGTGGCCTGGGTTGCCTTACTTTCTTCTTGGTTAATTTCTTAAACGGCGACCTCCCCACCCCTGTTTTCACAATACATCTTTCGTCTTATAACTTTTAAAAAATATAATTTTTCATCAAATTTTGAATCTTCATCCGGTAAAATTCATTGAAAATCAAGTTAGGTCAAACAAAAAATATAAATTAACCTTTTTTCTTATATTCAACGTGTTCATAAAAATTCAGTTTCGTAACAACGTTTTTTTATCCATTAAGATATGATTATTTGTCTCAATGCTTTGATATGGTCACAGCCCATTTCTACTTTTTTTGTAAATTCAGTTTGGTGTTTTTAATGTTGTTTTTCGTAACAACTTTTAAATTCAATTTGTTGTTATACCACTAGCTTTTTCAGAAAAACTTAATGCTCGGAGCACCCTCAAATGAATTATACTCGCCTGGTAATTTATAGATATAGTTCAATTATCAGTTTGCTTTCATCTTAGTCCCGGGGTGAGTCGATCAATTGTTCTGTTGTAATAGACAAACGGGATCGAGTCAAGCAAGGATCGATGAGGATCTTCGTGACCGTTGTGAAGGATGATGCTAAGCAAGCAATAAGTGAGGTCGAATCGACCAGATCGATGATGAACAAAATCCATGTCTTGGTCAACGAGGTTAAGTATTCTATGTACACTTTGCAATTTATATAACACTATTTTCATAATAAGTTAGTTTGTTGAATGAGTGGTTTGCTACTTGTGATACCGTTGCTTTCATCACAAGAGCCGTTTGCGCTCACAAAATTGTAGTATTTTGTGTTTGTTGAGTAGAAAACCAAAATTTTGTTGAAACAAACGAGAAAACTCCGTGGACCCAAAAATTTGATCCCAACAACATGTGATTCTAGAACTGCTATTCATAGTTGTGGAACCAGAAATTATTTAATCGGGGGTTACTATTTTTTGATGTAATTAGATTTTTAATGAAACAACAAAAAGATTTTCGGGTCAGGTCGGAATAGATTAAACCAATTTTTCAAGTCATTATCACACCATTAAACATGATCATGCATGTCTAAGGATGAGAAACCTTTTGATAGATTAAACCAATTTTCAAGTTTAGTAGGATCGGTCCAAGCTTCAACTAGAACCACTAGAATTAATAACCAAAATTAACAACTATAATCACTATAGTATCTACTAAAATCACTTAGCTTTGTTATTCGGATTTTTGATTGAAAAAATAGATAATATAGAAATATGGGATGGTCTAGCTTTTTTTACATTTCTTTATTTTTTATGCGGCTACTAATGGCAATCAAATATTGAACCAGTTAAAGCAAATATTTTAGAATCAAATCCTTTAGACATAGGCATATGTGAGGATGAGAAACTTTTGAAACTTGAAACAAATAAAAGGTAAATATCTTTGAATCATTATTACATGACCCATATATATTATCATATCTAACCCTAATCACATCAAGTAATAATTAAGAAAATTGCACTTAGCTAGTTTCACTTACATCTTTAAATGGGTTTGCTGAACTGGTCCAACCCTAAAATTACAAGAACCCTAAAATCATAGCTAAGTTTTATGAAAAAGAAGAGTAAACTAAATCTAACAATCACTACTAGAAAAATAACCCTAATAACCATTTCGAAACAACCTTTCAGAAAAAGTTACATTAGTTTAGAAAAAAAGATTGCATTATCTAACAAAAAAGTTGTTTTAGATCTAATGCAACATCATCTAATGAAACTTTTGATTAAAATATTGCTTTAGGTTATGCAACCTTTTTAAGCCTAATGCAATTTTTTCAAGATTTAATACAACATATTGAAAGAGTTGCATTCACTTGATTTTGTTGTAGTGAATCAAGAACCTTAAAGAAACACACACACACAAACACTCAATAATAACATTATTTCCGGTAAACATGAAATAACCATATGGATGAAGAAATCAATTATAAAAACCTGGTGCGGCATCAATAGGATGGAGAAATAAAACAACTGGGGTCGTTTAAATCAATGAATTTTAAATTTCAAATCGAGATCTTATAATCAAATATCATATAATCAAGTTATAAACTTATAAAGAAAATCAAGTATAAGGAGACCCTCCTAATAGTGAGAAAGAAATCGCGAACTACCTTCTAAGATTGAAAACTCATAAATACAGCCAAAAATCTATCATTTTCTATTCTCTTAATCTCAAATCCTCAATCCAGAAATCCCCCTAAATGATTAAAAATAAATTACACATGTTTTTTTCCTTATTATATTTGATAAGATTAAAGCATCTAATTTGATTGGAAAAAACCATAGAAACTGCACGAACTTCGATAAGGTAAAATTCATCTAAATGTTTCAACATGTTTAACAAGAACATATGAGACCGAATTACTTCAAATTGAATTCCAAACACAATACAGGATTTACATAAACTTATACGTCAAAGAAGCAAACCTTGAATATAATGGTTGTTAGAGTTCTGGTTGCCAGATCCTTGCGATATGGTCGTTGGTGTGAAGTTTCATCCCAACAACGAAGGGAAGGGGGTTTTGAGGGATGTGTTATGTATTTTTAATGGATAATTTTGTCAATTTACATGTTTAACAATTTAAATTTGTGAAGTTAATGTTTTTGGATGAAAAATAACAATTTTTTAAACTATGGGAGGCAATTGCCAAAAAAAAGTTTTTGATGAAAATTACAAGTCCAATCACATGAAAGAAAACAACAACTCACTCTTTTTTCTTTTATAATGCTAAAATGAAATTATCAAAAATTCGAAACGACCCTAAAGCTTGTGTTATTTTCAAGAAGAAATTCGCTTTAAATATAATAATTAATAGTTTACTCATGTGAGGTACTCTAACTCGTTTTGTTTAAAACCGCCGCTCACCCACATCGAGATCTCCGACATTCTCTAAGTGTTTATATACAAATACACACAAACACACACAATCACACACAATCACACACAAACACACACAAACACACAGACCAAGAACGCCGCAGACAACGCCAGGAAAAGATGGAGAGCATAGAAGACAATTCAAGCTCTCTCACCACACCACCATCATCCATTTCCCTTGCAATCCAACAACACCCAACCTCTAATTCCTCCTCTGCTGAGTAAATTTCATCCATTTCGTTAACCTTTCCTTCTAATTCACAATATAACTTGCATTACCTGTGTCTCTTTTTTTTTTGTTTTTTTTCCAGAATTACGGTATCCCGTTCTTTTATATCCTTGTGGGCGTGGTGCGTTCAGCTTTCACTCGTTTCCCGAATCGCGCAATGGTTTGAATCTCCCAACAGCCAAAACGAGCTCGAAGCCGCATCCGAGAGTCCGGGTTGTGATCCAAGTATCCCAACAAGAGATGAGCATCAGACCACAGGGTAAGTTCATAACTAGCTTTACGTGTTTGTGCCCAACGAGAGCTTCTTCATGGTGGTCTTATTTTTGTAAAACAAACAGACCAATATCCAGTTAAATCACGACATGATCAGTTTCCTAATATAAGTGAACATCATCATGTGGCCACCCAGAGCTTGTGCTGTTGCAAAAGCCGCTTGCAATCTTAATTTAGGGTTTTTGTTTTGTCATATGTTTGACTTCTATTACCAATTTTTTTATCATCTTTTGTTTTATCTAATAATGATAATTATGACTTTACTATATTTTGGCCATCAACTGCATGTGTATAACTATACAACATGCATCACATCATTGACGTGTACAAAACAGGTTGGAAACCAGTTTTGAAATAGGATCGTGTTGGGTTAACATATGTCAAAACAATTCTTTTCTAAGAACCGGTTCGAGTTGGATCGGGTTTGAAACTAGTTTGGTTCGTGTTTCACCGGAAAAAGTTAAAAACTGATCTCAAACCTACATATCGATAGGGTACAATAGGGGTTGGTCAAGTAATTTTTAAACCGCTTTTTTTTCATCTCTACAAGACATCATACTAAATCTTTGTTTAAGATATGATGTTTAAAGGAAAAAATATAATATTAGTTTTCTTTAGTTTGGTCCTTGTTTTGTACATCCTAAATTCCACAATTATATTAACATTCTCTAATTTTTTATGGTGAATGAAAACAGTTGACAAATTAAGAGTTTTGCGTGTTCCTTTCAGGCTTTTGCTTAGCAAACCTACGATTATGTTTGTTTTAATTTATGTCAAGTTGTTGTTGAAGGTTTATAGTTCCAATCACCAAAAGCATGCCCGAATCCACAAGCACTGGAGATGAAGATGAACTCACACAGAATCATCCCCCTATAGAGTAATTATGTTAACTTTTCTCTTCTTTTCTTTATGCTTCATTACCAAATATGTGTTGGTGGTTTTTTTGTGAATGTATATGTATAAATAGAAGAATATAATATTGTATAATGTGTAATGATGTTATTTAAATAAAAGAAATAGTGATTTTGATTGATTTTGATGAAGTTAACATAGTTATCGTAATAAATGAGAGTTAACATTTGTTCACTTCTCTATATATAGTGTGCGATCGAATGTTAAACATTAATTATTATGATAACCATGTTAACTTATTACCAAACAATATAAGCTTTATGTGCTTAAACCTGTAGAATTTTAATTTTTAATATGATACCGGTTCTTCATGAAGTATATACTCACTCGATTAACCATACAATTGCATACTCTCTCTCTAACATGAAATTGCCCAAAGTTACTATAACTTATAATGTGCAAGGACAAATAATTAGGTTACATTGTTTTTTAGTTATAAGTCTTAAACCAAAAGCTCTTTATACCATAAGTTTTAATTGTCAAAACATGTTAAAAACTTGATGGAGTACTCTAAAAAAACTTTTACGAACTTATATTTCTTTTAGATAAGTTTATAGAAATTCATGGTTGTTCATGACATGGGTGTGCGGGTTTTTTAATCGTTTTGTGAGTTACTTAGGGAACGAATTTCAACGCTCATTTATTGTGATAACCGTGTTAACTCATCAAAATCAATCAAAATCATTATTTTTCTTGTTTGAATAATATCATTACGTATATACAATATTATGTTCTTTTAATCCATAATTGTAGGTGTAATATAATTGTAGGTGTAACATAATTGTAGGTGTAACTTACACCTGACAAATATTTAGAGGTGTAAGCATAACTTACACCTATTATTATTTTTTGAGTTAATCATTTTTGTCCATAAGGTTTGATGTTTGTTATTTTCATTCAAAAATTTTATTTTTCTCCTTTGTGTACTTTACATTCTAAAAACTTGTTCTTTTCATCCACTTACGTTAACTTCGTTTGTTTTACATATTAAGTGTACATCAGCTTTAAATATTAAAAACTATCAAATAATGTTTGAATATTAGGAGAAATTGAACAATGTGAAGTACAAAAGTAAATAAAATTGCAAGTTTTTTAACATACGTTCCTTTTAACTTATGTCAAGTTGTTGTTCAAGGTTTATAGTTCCAGTAACGGAAAGTGTGCCTGAATCCACAACCATTGGAGATGAAGAAGTCGCACAAAATCAACCCTCTTCAGAGTAATTTAGTTACCTCATTTTTTTGTTTCATTTCAATATATATGTACACTTTCTTTTCATCTTTTATATTTTATAAAATTCGAGATCCCCTACTTTAAAATCTTTATAACTATGTGATATGATTTTTTGAAGGTTTGAATCTCCCAACAACCAAAACCGGTGTGAGTTAACATCCTTGGCCCTGAATGTTATAGACCATAATCCGAGTATCCTATCAAGAGATGAAGAACAAACTATCAGGTAATCCAACATGATTGTGGGATAAGTTTGATAATATTGGTGAGATACACATTATGTGAATTGTATGATACATTGTATTAAGTTGTTTTACACTTTGATAATATGTAATCTTTTTTGTTCACTAGGTTACATCATTACTCCGATCCTAAAGATGTTAGATTTTGGCTTCTTCCGTATCCATCATGTTTTGTACCCGCTATCTTGAAGTTTCTTGGGGGGAAGCACGATTCGCTTGCCAGTACCTTTTTGAAGATCTCTGTTACTTTATATGTCATGGCTTTTATAATTCACATAATTTTATCTTGGATGTATGAGCGTTCGAAGAACCCAAATTCATCCACTCAAAACTTATCCTCCAATGAGTACAAGATCATAAAATATGTTTGTTACATCTTGTGCATTCTTGCACTTCTCTTGCTTTTGCCAGTGTTCTTTATCTCTGACATCAACTCAGATCCTCGCTCC
>BJCM01154622.1:0-11503 GCA_018326385.1 Flaveria bidentis | reverse complement strand
TTTGACATAAACCCATGCACCTAAACAGTAGTCATAAGTCTGAAATTTTACCAAGTGTTGGGCGTTTCATGTTGCTCATGCGTCTACATAGTGGTCAGACTTCTCAGTGTTTAAATGTTAAGTGAAAATCACAAGTGTTAGGCGTATCAGAAACCTCATGCGCCTGAACAGTGCAAAAACGCCTAAACAGTGCTTATGCGCCTGAACAGTTGTCATGCATCTGATCTCATACGCACAAACAGTGCTAATGCGCCTAATAACTGAGTGAAATTTAGGACATCATGCGCACAAACATTGCTCATGCGCCTAAAATCTGCACTTATTATAAATAGAACACTTGTTTGTTTTTTTATCTCATTCACACTTCAAACACTCTTAAACTTTCCCTGAACACTCGAACCTTCAAACCTGCTCATGCGCCTAATACTTTGATTGATGAAGGATGCAGAAAGAAGATAAAGATTGAACACTGAAGATAAAGATTGAAGATTGAAGATAGAGACTGATGCTGAGAAGACAAAGAAAAGAAGAACAAACCAAAGATTGAAGACTGAAGACAATGTAAATCTTAGGGGGAGTATTGTTAAAACCCTTAGAAGATTAACATTTAGTCTGTTATTGTCTATTTTATATTTTGTACTAGTATAGGGACTAGTTTTTTAAATTGTTAGTTCCTTAATTTCTAGTATAAATAGCTTAGACTAGAGTAAAAAAAATAGTTTAATTTTGAACTACTTTCTTACTCTTGTAATTGTCTTTGCTATATCAATGAAATGTGAATTTTGTTGATATTGCTTGATTTGATTACAATTGTTTGTGTTTTTTTTGAATTGTTTACATAAATCATTACAGATTGAATCAATTGATCCTATCAATTTATCATGTGGTCTCGGGGAGAAAACCTCTTCTGCCCGAGGTGAGGCTCACGATGTTTTTTTGTCTCACAGATACTCCCGTCAGCCGAAGTTCGTACCAAGTTCCAGCCGGACCTTTGATACTCTGCTCAACCAAAGTCAAGCTCACCCGAAGCAAAGCCCAACCGAAGCCAAGTCCAATCGCATCCTGTTTCCCAACAGTCAAAGTTAAGGCTAGGTTCCAGCTTGATCTTTGGTAACAACCCCATTCTCGCACTGCTCTTAAGTCTTAATCCCTTGATTAGTATTTGTGTAGCAACATTTGGCGCCATCCGTGGGACCCCAACGTTACTAAAAAAACTACCATGGATTCAAGTCAAGGAACTCCTCATCATAAGGATGTTGGTGATACTAAAAATCCACGCACCATCATCTCCCCATTAGAAACCAGCGCGGGGGGTGGTAATAACGGTGGTAGTGTTATTACCCCACAGTTCATCAACAAAAATCGAGAACAAATCCTTTCCATGCTGGAACGGGAAGAAAGGGAGCGACGCCTTGGAAAATTCAAACACGTTTGGAATATGAAGAAACTCCAGAGGAGAGGAATCGTGTGGAGGGAGAAGGTAATCGAGGAGAAAAAGTAAAGAATGTTGAGGACAAAGCAAAGATGAGTCTAGGCACCACCGCAACCAGAGAGAAAACGGGAGTCGATGATGATTTTAGCAAGCCATACCGCCCATCGACAGCGCGAGCCAGGTCCAAGTTTATTCCACGAATAGCAGAGTTCACCTTTCCCCCAAAACTCAAAATGCCATCCAATGTGGGAAAGTATAACAGCATGGGAGATCCGGACGATCACCTTGCAATCTTCATAGGCGTCGCCGAGGTAGAGCAGTGGTCAATTCCCGTATGGTGCCACATGTTTGCTCAGACCCTGACTGGTGTAGCTAGGGTGTGGTTTGATAGCCTTCTAGTCAGAAGTATTGGAAGCTTCGAGGAGCTGGAGGAGGAATTCCTTAGGAATTTTAGTCAGCAGAGATTGTCCGCCAAGGATCCAACTAAATTGCACAACATTAAAAGAGGCAATGGTGAGTCCATTGAAAAAGTTTATCACACGGTATTCAAAAGAAAGCATGCAAGTACGAGGTGCCGGGGAGACGATCCGGATCTCGGCTTTCATTCACGGGGTGAGAAATGATTAGTTAGTAGAAAGATTTCACGAACACCTGCCGAAGACAGTGGACGAGATGTTGGAGAGAGCCAAAGTGTTTGTCAGGGGAAAGAAGGCATGCGAGCAGTTGAAAGATAAGACACCAAAGAAATTTATGTCCCCTGTGTGGGATCCACAGAAGAAATTTATGTCCCCTGTGTGGGATCCACCAATGAAGCTTTACTTGGATAAAGCAAAGAACATAATCAACAGTTTCAAAAAGTTTTGCATCTCACACGTCCCACGAAGCAAGAACAAGAAGGCGGATGCCCTTAGCAAACTGGCCTCCGTTGCCTTTGGGCACTTAGCAAAAGAAGTCAAAGTGGAGGTATTAAAGGCGCCGTCAATTGAAGAGAATGATGTGGCATCTGTAGAAGGTGTAGTGGAGGAATGTTGGATGAGCCCGATTATCAGATTTTTGGAAAAGGGAGACTTCCCGGAGGAAATAGGAGAAGCGCGCGCAGTACAGGAAAAATCCTTACATTATGAATTTCAGCAAGGGGTCTTGTACCGAAAGTCATATAGGGGACCACTGCTGCGTTGTCTCACGCTAGATAAAGCCAACTATGTTACCAGGGAGATCCACGAGGGTATATGTGGGATACATACAAGACCAAGGATGGTGGTAGCCAAGGCAATAGGAGCAGGGTATTACTGGCCAGGTATGCATAGGAGTGCTGTGGCCGAGATCCAAAGGTGCAAAAGTTGCCAGAAGCACGCCCCCATGTGCAATCATCCAAAAAACGAAATGATACCCGTCAGCGCTGCTTGGCCTTTTCAAAAGTGGGCAATGGATATCGTTGGACCATTTCTGGAAGCGGCTGGAAGAGTTAAATTTCTGCTGGTAGCGGTCGACTACTTCACAAAATGGGTAGAAGCCAAAGCACTTGCAACGATTACGGGGCAACATGTTAAGAAATTTGTTTGGGAAAATATCATATGTCGTTTTGGCCTTCCATTGTTCATTGTAACAGATAACGGCAAGCAACTTGCCGAGAATCCTTTCAAGTCATGGTGTGAAGATTTGAAATCCAATAAATTTTAACTTCGGTAGCCCATCCCCAAGGCAATGGCCAGGTTGAAAGAGTGAACTGGAGTATTGTAGAAGGCATCAAGACGCGTCTAGGCTTGGAAGGCAAGAGTTGGCTCAAGGAATTACGAAGCGTCCTCTAGGCCCATAGAACCATGCCAAAGACCAGTCACGAAGAAACCCCTTTCAGTCGGACATATGGATCTGAGGCCATGATACCAGCTGAGATCGGGATGCCATCGACTCGTGTCTTACAAATCTCACGAACCAACAACGAGGAAGAATTTCGTTTAAACCTGGACCTACTGGAAGAATGAAGGATGATAGCGGTTATTCGAGAGGCAAGACACAAGAAGGAGGTAGAAAGGTATTACAATTCAAGGGTGAAGAAAAAATCTTTCAACCCGGGAGACTACGTGTTGCGGAGCAATGAAGCAAGTCGAGTGGAAAGCCAAGGAAAGCTTGGGCCTCATTGCGAAGGCCCATATCAGGTGGTTGAAGCAGGGATGAATGGAGCTTACAAAATAGGGAAGTTAGACGGGACTCCCGTTCCACGAACTTGGAATGGAGCTCAGCTCCGGCGATGCTACATGTAATAGGCAGTAAGATCTTAACAGTGTAACTTGTTTTTCATTAAGAAGGTGTATGCGAGCTCTAGTAGTTACACCAGATTAATGAATCTTTTTATATAACCAGTGTCTACCAAGTGATGAAACCACGATGATGTGTGAGTAAAGAAAGAAAAACGAGATACCAACGCAATTATTCGAGCGACGTTTGTGAACGATACAATCTAACGAAACCATAAAGAGTCATGATAAGAGCAAACAAATAAGCAAGTACGAGCTATTCGTAAAGTTTAATAGCAAGGCTCGTCGCTCGTAACCAAATCTCGAAGAAAACCAAATACGCCACTTCAAAGACATGGCTATACTTTGGCAGAAAATTAGAGCCGCTCAATAATGTGCATTTCCATTTGCCTAAAAACCAAAGCCAGAAAAATAGTTAACTCGAAATCAAAACGAGTGAGGAAGTTGCCAAATTCGTTGAATATAAGGCAAAACAACGTCTATACAAGATAGTAGCAGACATAATCAAGAAATACTTTAGTAACCATTCCAAGTCGTAGCCAAAAATTATAACTAAAGGACAAGCCACGGCCAAAAGCCACAACCAAATGGCAAGCCGCGGCCAAGGTCACGAGTAAGGGGTTTGTCGCAGCCAAAGCCATAACCCCAATACGTGTCGCGGCCTAAATCACAATCCCAAGACTTGCCACGGCCGAAGTCACAATCTCGAAACAAGTCGTGACCAAAGTGCTAATCACAAGGCAAGTCGCGACCAGACGACCGATAACCGCAAGGAAAGCCGCGGCTGTAGCAATAGTTGCAACGCGAGCCGCGATCAGCATTGTTTTCTCAAAAGGAGTCAAAAACAATTAGAAAACTAAGTTGCAATCAAGAAAGTCGTACAAACCAAATAACCAACCACAGTTTACAAACATACATATAGGGTGCCAAAGTCCAGTACCATTACAAAAAGAAATAACATAGATTCAAGTACATGTTTAACAATATTATGCAAACACAAAAGAAGAAAAGACACTCAAAGATGAACTCGCTAAACTTGAGTAGGGTCTTCAGTTGAAAGGGCCAGGAATGACTTGATCTCCTCAATGGTCAAGTCACACATAGCCGCAATAGTCTCAGCCATGGGAAAATTAGCTTTATCAAATGAGTCGGATTCAGCTTGTAGTTTCTTCAACGCATTTTTATCAAAATTCTTAGATGCCTCGGGTTTCTTTCCCTCTGAAGCGAGGCGAGCTCCATCCAGCAGACCCGTATTATACCCCACTTTGTCTGATAGACTGTTAATCCGGGCTAAGATATCAAGGAACTCGTCACTATCTCGAATCTTATTAAAGGCCAAACTCACACCATCTGACATGATCCACCTCCTCTCAGAGGAGAGACGTTTAACCTGCTCCTCCAGGAAAACAATACGGTTTTCAAAAGCCGCTTTACTATCTTTCAATTCAGAGTTAAGGCGTTTCACGGCAGCATGCTGAATACAAAGTTCCACACGAACACCACCAAGTTCTTGGAAAAGTTTCCCTTTCGCAACCTCAGCTGCATCACAACAGGACTTGAGAGACGCATTTTCAGCCTCCAACTTATACACTTGTTTCTTGAGGTCACGGATCTCATTGACACCATCCACCCAACGACCATGAATCTCAACAAAAGAAAAGAAATTGTTCACCACAGCCAAACAACTGGCGTTTGATAATTCTCTGTTTTTCAAACCTTCCCCACTGTAAAACTCAGCAGGCGTACGCGACGTGAACATAAAGTCTCTACATGACTCCGGAGCCTCGAAAGTGGTCCCATTAGTCAAATCCCAGCCAGGGACAAATTTCTCTTCCGCATGCAGGTCAGTGTCCTCAGAAGAAGCAGCCATCTTTCCTTTACCAGAACCGCCAACTGACTGACCACAATAAGACAAAGGAGCAGAATCAAAACTGCCCGAATTTGAGTCGGAAGATACCCCAACCGCGGCCGAGGAACCTACCCTGCGAGCTGCGGCAGGTGCGGGGGGAGGGGATGGTCGCGGCCTAAGACCCGGGCCTCCCAACCCCTGCTTGCGTTTCATTTTGGGTCGGCTTGCGGGAAAAGTATTTTCGTCAGTGCTTTTTCATTTACGGGAGGGTGACGACATGGTCTCACCCGGTTGAATGACGAAGCCGACAGTCACCTCCAATATAGGATATGTGCCCTCAGGCAAAGTTTCGAGTTGCTCGGAAATGTCTTCCTTCGCAGATAGCTTCATGCGCTCGAAGAGACCCATCCCTTAGAAGACACAACAAACAAATAGTGGTTAGACACATACACAGGGGTAGTAAATCAGAAAGGTAAGCCACTTACGTTTCCCTTGGTAAGTCATGAATGGAACCATTTTAGAATCAGCCTAATTACGACTAACGCCAGCCATCACAAGGAAATGCTCAGAATAACAGCGAAGGGGAGTAAGTTCAGCTTTCAAAAGGTCATAGGCAGACACATCGTATGTATCAGTTTTAGGAAATGGGTCTTGAATGCACTTACCAGTTTCCAACCAGTACATCTCAAAAGGCATTATTCTAGCATAGATAAAGAAAAATGGTCCTTCCAATGCTTCAAGCTTGTTATGGTACGCACGACAAGAGGCGGGTGGGGCGCTTTTCTTTTTTCAAAAGATAACCAGTTGCCTACTCTAGTCAACTTATAGAACGCCCTAAAGAGGTTTACCTCGGGTTCCAAACTAAGGGCATGACATTATATCTCAAAATGATACACCTTGACTAAACCTAAGGGAATAAGTTGAGACAAATGGATATCATAATACCTAAGAAGCAAACATAAGAAATGACTAACCGGGATTTGAAAATTACAAAAGCCAAAGAACAAAGTATAAAGAGCTATTGTCCCAACTGGTGCATCCCTCACAGTCGACGAGTGGGGAGGGACGGTGGGACTATGCTTGGGGGAAATACCATAACGAAGTATAAATTTCTTCAAAAAATCTTGAGAAATAACCGAAGTTTGAAGACCCATGTCATTTCTACAATCCATTAGAGAAGCAAATAAGCGGGTTCGGAGGACTTACCAGCAAGTTGGGTGTTCTTGGGTGAGCAAAAATGAAAGAGATATGAAGATGGAAGGGTGAGAAGGAGGTTTATATAGAAAAGTGTAGGAAGAAGAATCCGAAAGGTGCACGAGGGCCGAGACGATGATGGCGGCCACAGGGCCGCGACTCGACAAAAACCGGTCACATCCCAGGAGACAAGTTCACAATCCAATGTGAAAGCAACAAGGCTTTGATTGAAGGGAATAGGGTCGCGGCTCGAGGCAGGGAGTTGACAAGGTTTTGATGACAAGGAGTTTGATTGATGAAAGTTAGTCACATCAGTCAAATGTTAGAAAAGTACAGCCGCCAAAGAAGCAAAGTAATTATTATTCCAATGACATAATTGGTATCATGACATTGGACTGGGGGGATATGAAGGGGTGTCACCCTAACCGAGCTTAGGAAAGATGGGGATAATGCTTGGGCTGCAAGTCCAGCCGTAGTACGACAGGACCGTAAGCCCCAGCCGCGGTACGGTAGGGCCGCAAGCCCCAGCCGCGGCTCGCCAGGGCCGCGAGCCTAGCCGCGGTTCATCCAGGGCCGCAAGCCCCAGCCGTGGTACCTCAGGGCCTCGAGCCCAGCCGTGGTTCACCCAGTGGCCCAAGCCCAGCTGCGGTACCCCAGGGTCTCGAGCCCAGCTGCGGTTCACCCAATGCCGCAAGCCCAACCGCGGTACGCCCAGGAAGCCCCAGCCGCGGTTCGCCAAGAGCCGTGAGCCCCGACCGTGGTCGCCAAGTTCAATTCACTTACTGAATAAGCCCAAGCTTCGGCTGGGTACTCGGCTCAAAAGATACAAGGCGGTTTATATCACCTATGACACTTAGAAGATCTTGGAAACCATTCGTTGGCTACAAGAGAGTAAGAAAAAAACACAAGATGACAAAACGCATAAAGCCAAAACAATGGCAGAAAGTCAGAGCAGCCACCAAATCCCCAAGTCAACTACAAAGACAAACCACATTAATGTCAGTCAGAAACCCTTTACACCAGAAAGTTATAAAACCCTTAGCTAGGGGATTTTAGTCCCATATCATTGACCACAGGTTTCCAAAAATAGAACCATGTGATTTCTTGTTCTCATACACCAACACTATAAATACTTCTTCCATTTCAAAGGAAGTGGACATTCTCTGAACACTTTTACTATAAACTATTTACTTATTTATTCTCTTTTTCAAAGTTGTATCAACACAAATACTTATTCTCACGTCGGAGTGTGGTCTCGGGGAGAAAACCCCTTCTGCCCGAGGCGAGGCTCACGGTGTTTTTTTTGTCTCACAGATACTCCCGTCAGCCGAAGTTCGTACCAAGTTCCAGTCGGACCTTTGATACTCTGCTCAGCCGAAGTCAAGCTCAGCCGAAGCCAAGCCCAGCCGAACCCAAGTCCAGCCGCATCCTGTTTCCCAACAGTCAAAGTTAAGGCTAGGTTCCAGCCTGATCTTTGGTAACAACCCCATTCTCGCACTGCTCTCAAGTCTTAATCCCTTGATTAGGATTTGTGTAGCAACAAATCTTTTAGCAAGATCATAGCTTAGAAAACTTGTCCACATCTATCCTATCAACATGATTTTGTATAGGTCTTTCAAATCTATATATCTTGAAAATATTGTGAAGTTATCATCGTATTTAATTTTCAAATTTAGAGATACTTGTAACTCCTACTTGAAATCTACCTTGTTTTAGTTTCATCTACTTACCCCATATAACAAAATCGTTAGTAACCGTTCGCTTTAATTTGATTTTCCATTTAACATTTTGGTTTTAGTTTTCTATACTAAAAAACCATTTAAGGGTTTGGAAAATCATCAGGGAAAGTAGTCTTCAAGACAAGAATTAAGAAAGAGTGCACAAATCCTTGAGTGAAAAAGTGATAAATATCCCATCCACTAAGAAAAGACAACTAATGATATTAGCTAGACAATTACGGGTTTATTGGCTTTTAAAAATGGGTTTATTGAAAGGCTAAACTTCTCAATGGAATTAACACCCTCGGGTAATGAAAGGCTTAAGCAAATATCTAGGCTTTATATCAAATAACAAATCCATTAGACCATGTGTAATGGGACGTTAAACCCATACATAACGCCACATAATGTCTCATTACCATTATGGTGGGACGTTATGTTTAAAAGGGCATTATTATTATAATGCCACAAATAAGCAAATTCATAATGATGAATGAGCATTATATGGGTATCAACCATTACTTATGTTTTTAACAAAAAAATAATGATGATTTGACGCTGATGTGACAAAAATGCCTCTTAATAAGCATTAACCATTACTCATGGTCTTAGGATCACGCTTAATCTTGTATGCCCCACTTAGACCATGGTGTTAAACTCATACATAGCGCCACATAATGCCCCCTTTACCATTACGGTGGGACGTTATATTTAAAGGACATTATTATTATAACGTCACAAATCACTAAATCCATAATGATGAAGGGGTGTTATAGTGGCATTAACCATTACTTATGTTTTTAACAAAAAATAATGATGACTTGACGCTAATGTAACAGAAAATACCCTTTAATAGACATTAACCATTACTCATGATCTTACAACCAAGAATGTTGCCATCGATCAGGGCTGACACCAACAAAATATTGATACTAGATAGACAGTAATAGGTTTAATTAAAAGGCTAAACATCACAACATAAGTAACACCCTTAGTCTAACAAAAGCCCTAAGCCAAAAAACTAAGCGTTACAAAATCACACTTAAATCTTGTATACCCATTTACAACCAATAAAGTTGACATTACAATCGCAATGTTAGCATCAATGATGGCCGACACTGATTCCTAGATTCGGTCTGAATGCAAAGCATCAATCTTAGTACGCATTGCATTAGTGGGTGATTGCTACTCCTGGATGTGCTTGCTCCTAATTAAGAGTTGATCTCTTAGATAAGAGAAGAAATAAATAAAAATTCAATGATGGTATTTTATGTAATCATGTTTAAATTTGTAAAAGTAACCTCGATATCTTTTTGCAAGATTATAGCTTAGTAATCATTTAGAAATCAATCTAACAGTAACTCTAATGTAGACAAAATACGATTGCTATTAGGTACTACGGTTTCAGATTCCAAAATTTTATGTTTTTGATTGTTTTCAATACATGTTGATCAAAAGAAGTCACATAACTTGATCTAACCAATATCATATCATGTATTCATGTCATGTCGTTTACTAAATCAAGGATTCTTAAAACCTGTTTTTTATTAAGGCAAGTTTTTACGACTAAATTTAAAGGTTATCAATGGTGAAGAAATAAAGTCAGTTTCTACTAAAACAGTTGAAATGTATAAGTTGATAATGATTTAATTTCATATAATATTATACATTTGTATCATATCATATCGTATTGTATCATATCATCTTTGCATCTTTGCCGTATATCATCATATTATTGTATCATCTCATACAATACAATAATGATATATTTTATTGCACTATATAATACCTATCATACTATACTATAAGATGTTATAAAATATATCATATTCTATACAATACTATACCGATCATAGTATGTTATATGATATAATACGATATAATATGATATGATATATGAGATAATATGCTATGATAATATCGTATAATATGTTATCATATTATGTCAAAATTGATTTCTTTAATATATTTCCTTCCATCTAAAAGTATCATACAACCCAAACATCTCGTAGAACTATATGTTAAAACACACAAAATGTACCCTCTTTGCATGGACTGAATATCCTTTTTATTACTCATGAAGCCTATAGAATTAAGTCTTCCATGATAATTCGTCTAAGATGTATATAAAATTTTATTATACTTAGTTAACAGAATTGTGCTAGTCATATATGATTATACACTATTATTTGAATAAATTTTATAGCAAGTTATAATTTCCACATAAGTCGCAACACATTAACCAAACATTTGATATAATATTCTGTTTTACGTACCATAAAAACAATATTTTTAAGATATTACGGTAACCACAGAACATTTAATTCATTATTTACATGTTTGAGGGTATATATATGTATGAGTTTGTTCATTGTTTTCTTCATCAAGTCAGTGTCAAAGAGCATAATACTACGGAAACCATCATGAAACTCATTTGTATCTTTATCTTCTTGTCTCTTGTATGCAGAGGTATACTTACGAATATATATACTTATATAGTTTATATTTATTATGTTTTCATCATGTATGTGTATTGATATATCGTGTGGAACGCATAGATGTTTACGGTCAAGATTCCCACCTTACCATCCGTCAAGAGGCAACAGGTGCAGCAGGAGAGTGGGACGTGACTCTTGAAAACGACAGCACATGTGTCATACTCAAAGCATACTTGGATTGTAAAGGGTTTCAATCTCATAAAGAAGTTGATCCTAAAGTCATTTCAAAACAAGGCGACACGTGCATTGTCAATGATGGGCAGCACATAAATCCTAGTGATAGCCTTCTTTTTATTTATTCGTGGGAAGAACAATTTCCTTTTAAGTTGTTGAATGAGTCTGTTGCTTGTTCATGAATAATTTGTTATTGTAACATCTTATTAAATGAACTGGTTTCAATCTATAACATTCTATTTTGTTTTTCTAAGATATGTATTGAGATGATTATGAGCAAGTGAACTTTGTTCTTTTTACACACACACACATATATATATATATATATATATATATGTATATATATATATATATATGTATGTATATATATATATATGTGTATA
>BJCM01154621.1:0-10674 GCA_018326385.1 Flaveria bidentis | reverse complement strand
TGTTATTCAACTAAATTAAACAACGTTTCAAATAATATCCATGAACAAATTATCCTCATAAGTTGTTCTTTCTCACACATAATCTATTTAGAAAACCCATTTTCTAAAATTACATTTATTTAATTGCATGATCATATCATCAACTAAATGTTAATTGGTGTTTGCTAAGCTTGTTATTGGGTATGACCCGAATTGGATCATAACGTACTAACCACATCAATGTTCTATGTGTCTTGGGCATAAAGGATCCAACATTGATGACATCATATTTGGTTCTTCAAATGACCAAATGTGTAAGGACTTTGAAAGCATTATGAAGAAGAAGTTTGAGATGAGTTCCATAGGAAAAATGGACTTTTTCC
Source organism: Flaveria bidentis (assembly GCA_018326385.1). Taxonomy (NCBI): domain Eukaryota; kingdom Viridiplantae; phylum Streptophyta; class Magnoliopsida; order Asterales; family Asteraceae; genus Flaveria; species Flaveria bidentis. The sequence goes on along the minus strand of BJCM01154621.1, from coordinate 10,312 downwards.
TTGGAATTCAGGTGAAGCAATTGAAGGAAGGGTTCTTAATCAATCAATCCAAGTATCTCAATGACATCTTAGAGAGATTTGAGATGAAAGATTGTAAGCCGACCAAGACACCTATACCCAGAAACCATAATCTTTGTCCTGACCTTGAGGGGGAGGATACTGATCACAATCAATATAGGGCAATTATTGGTTCTCTGATGTATCTCATAGCCAGTAGACATGATATCATGTTTGCCACTTGCATCCGTGCAAGATATCAGGCTGCTCCAAAGGTGTCTCACCTAGCTGCTGCTAAGAGATTCCTCAGATACCTCAAAGGAGCACCTAAACTAGGTGTCTGGTATCCTAGGAACAATGATTTTAATCTCTATGGATACTCTGACAGTGACTATGGTGGTTGCAACATTGACAAGAAATCAACATCAGGAGGATGTCAACTTCTTGGTGGAAGGATCATCTCATGGAAATGCAAGAAGAAATCTTGTGTCTCTACATCTACTGCTGAATCCGAATACATTGTTGCTGCTAGTTGCTATGCTCAGCTATTGTGGATTCAGAATCAAATGTTAGACTATGAATTCAACTTTATAAGTACTCCTATCCATATTGACAACAACAGTGCCATTTCCATCACTGAAAATCCGATGAAGCACTCCAAGACAAAGCATATTGATATCAGGTATCATTTCATTAGAGATATGCATGAGAAAAATCTTATAAAGCTAATCAAAGTTGATTCAAATGAACAATATACTGATTTGTTCAACAAAGCTTTTGGTGAGCAAAGATTTAAGTATCTCATAACAGTTATTGGGATGATAAACATTGATTCGATTACCTCTTTTGAAAACATTTTAATGTGTAATATCTTATGTCAGTACAATCTAAGCCCTGTTAGAAAAGATCTCTCTGAAATGTGTAATATCTTATGTCAGTACAATCTAAGCCCTGTTAGAAAAGATCTCTCTGAAATATTCTAAGTAAAAATTTCTTCCGAAGAGAAATTAACCCTCGGAAGATATTTTCATATCTTCCGAAGCAAAATTTCTCCAAGTATACATTTCTTCTCGGAAGAGTTTTTAGCCTCGAAAGAAGCGATTGATTTCATATCAAATCTACTTCTGAAGCTTACAAAACCTCTCCATTCGGAAAGCAATCCTTACTCTTAGAAGTAACCTTTTACCTTCGGAAGTAGGAATTGCCTTCGAAAGACTAATTACCTTCGGAAAAGTTTTATATTCGGAAAAGAGATTTTACTGTGTAACGAAAATATCTTGGGCCCCGCATTGTAAAAAGTAAAGATTTTGTTAATGATGTCGGATTATTGAACTGAATTAAACCATACCACCACTTTCATTTCATCCACTAAAACAACCCATCACCTTATCCTAACCTAATTACCGCCATTTCACCCTTTTTTAAATAATCCTGACTATTCACTTTCATCTTCTTACGTCAATTTTACTGCCCTAAAAGTTTCCTTCACTCTAACTTTACCCACGCTCAAATTCATCCATATTCACCTTTCTAAAATGGCTATCAACCATCAACACAACCAAGTCACACTTCTTGTTTCTTCAAGAGATGCTGACTTCTGTAAAATCATCTTCTTTCTCACACAATCATCCTATTACACAACCCCAACTATTAATCCCACTGTTTACTCCAATCAAATGGCTGAATTTTGGGATAATAGTTAGGTTAAAACCCTAAATGGGGTTCGTGTGATACAATCCCGCATTTGTGACCAAGAGTTGGTCATCACTGAACAGCTCATCAGGAAGCATCTGGAGCTTCATGATGATGGAGCACCCATAGAGTTCCCTAAAGCAGATTTGGACAACACCTATATCCAAATGGGATATGGTGGAGACGTGAGCAGGTCGACTGTCTACAAATTCAACTTCTCCTACAACAGGATGTTCCTCCTGCATGTCATCCTTCACTGTCTGTCAAACAAATCTAGGGGATGGGATCAAATTCCTTATGAACTAGGCTGTTTGGTTCATGGACTGGTGAGAGGCCTCCGCTTCAACTACTCAAGATTTGTGCTGACTAATCTTATTGGAAATCTCCAGAGGGAAAGATTCTTTATGTATCCCAGCTTTCTTCAACACATCATCAACTGTGAGCTGGACCAGAGTCGGCTTGTCTGTGCAGGCACACTGCCTGTCCCTCACATGAGGCCTACCATCTTCAAAACTCTGAAGAAGGTGTCCACCAACTTCATTGGAAGGTACACTTCTCTACTTCCAGGTATGACTGAGCATATAGCTCCTGGTGACATCCCTGTTTACCCCAAAGGTGATGAACCCACACCAGCAACTGCCCCCATAATGCCAACACTTCCTTCTCACCCCATCACTACCACATACAAGAGACGCCCCAAACGAACCCTTATTCAATCTACTCTTATTGAACAAGCTCCTCCTATTCAATCCAAAAAGACTAGAGTGGAACAATGGGCTCCCACTCAGTCTGAGGTCTCACCATCCTTCTCATTTGACCTCAATTTGGGTTTTGAGTCTCCACAGTCTCAAACCCTTGAGCCCGAAACCCAAGCCAACAGCCCTCAGGATGAGTATTTATACTCTTCAGAGCAGCCAACAAGGGACCTCTCCACTAAAGGCTCAATGCCTATAGACGTTGATCAAAGTCCCGAGTCAGTAGGTTTAACTTTCTTATCTTTCACTGACCTTTCTCTTCAAAAATGATGAAGAGATAACGTCCCTCCATGGCAATGAAGTTGATATACAACATTCTTTCAAATATCAACAGAGCCTAGAGAGACCACTTATCTCTAGTCCCCATCAGCAACCCATTACTGAGGTGAATCCCACTAATGAGGAGGGGACTCATGCAGATTCAACTGCCACTATAGAAGGTGCCTCAATGGACCTTATGGACAGTGGTAACATTTCTGAGACTGAATCTATGGCAATCGTGCCTTTTGATGACCCTGAAAGAGATGTCATTATGCAGGGGAAACCAGGGTGCCAAGAAACCACATCTGGTGGTGAGGCTGAACATACTAGGTATGTTACCTCATCTCCTCTTAATTCTTCAAAAGAAGATGAGGGAAGCGTGCAACTCCTCATAAAAGACCTACTATCTAAAGTCTCAAACCATAAATCCAAGGTTTGGACTTTAGAAGAAAGGTCTACCACTCAGCAACTTGAGATTGACAATCTCAAGACTCAACTAGCTGAGAAACAGATTGAGAGATCTGTTAAGCATGTACCTATTCAGGTCTCCTTGACCACTTCTTCTAGCTCATCTAGCTCTGAAGATGATGCTACCAAAAAAGGGGAGAGTGTTCAGAGACAAACATCTGAGGAACCACAGAGCCAAACTTCAACATCAAAACTTTCGGCTCCCTTTAGAACTTTATTTGAGCCATCCCAAGTTGTACTTCAAATTGACCCAAGGATGCTCAGAGATCTTTACAAACTCTTTTCCAAGTTTCTGTTGAGATCCTCTCTTGATTAGCTAAGCTCTGATGCAGCCATGATGTGCATTGGAGTAGAAGAGCTTTAGAGGTTAAGTGCACCTTCTACCACTATGCAAGAAGTTGGTCAACCTAAGGTCCAAATGGAACCTTAGATTCAATTTGAAGTGGAAATGAGGATTGATGGCCCAGCAACTGAAACAGTTGGGATAGAATGAGCACCTCCTCAAACTTCTGAAGCTGAAGTCAAAGCCTCGAAAGAACAACCTAAATCTTCTGAAGTTGAAATGGAAGCTGCGGAAGGACTGTTCTCACGGTCTGAGGATCTAATCATCACATGTGCAATTTCAAAACTAGAATCGGAGTTGAATAATGAGGATTTTCTGGATCAACCTCTTGTTCAGACACCTTCTCTGCCTCTCTCACAATCCAAATCCACTCTCCAAGAACCACCAAAAGATAATAAAGGGAAGAAGAAAATGACTGTAGAAGAGCTTCAGGAAGAGGAGAAGATTGAAAAGCTAAAGAGAAAAGGAAGACTTCCAACCGGGAAGCGGTTAGCTGCCAGTACAAAAGCAACTACAGCAAACCATGAGGCTATCAACAACAAAAGGAGAGAAGAGATCATTGACCAACTCATCAAGCCTAGCTGCCAATGAAGAAAAACTCCTGCTACCATTAGAGGAGTTGGTGGAACTGGAAAAGGCAACCAGGCTGCAGAACGAAGCAACACGATTGGCCTTAGAGGAAGAAAAGGAAAAGGAACAGAGGGAAGCTGACATGCGGCTCAGGAGGGAAAGGATAGACTTCCTAACCTCCAGAGGTTTCTCTCTTTAATTGTTGTCTCCACATAACAATGAAACTATCCATTGGCTCTTCAACAAAGAGCAGGATCAAATGGAGAAAGAGAGAAAAAGAGTTGCAAGAAAAAAGTTGAAGGAGAAGAAGAAGAAGGAAGAAGAAGCAAGGGTCACTGCAAGCAAGAAGATAAGTGAGAAAGCCTGGATGAAAGACTATCTCCGGGCTTACGGCTTCTCTGGAAGGCAGGTGGGTCCTATGTCTGAAAGGACACTCCAACGAATTGTCAATGAAATCAAGGCTGACATTCGTTTGGGCAAAAGGAGAGAGATGTACGGAAGGGTACAGGGATGACCTTCACACCAACCACTCAACCCCAACCTGAACCAATTCCCTCTCCACTTACCATCAAAACTGAGCCTTATACTCCTAAACCCACACCTTTACCCTCACCCACATCCTCACCTCAACCACCCAAACTACCCATCCTTCAACCCAAAACACTTACTAGAACCACTACACCACATCCTACCCAATAACCTTCCAAACCATCCCCTCAGCCTTCCAAACATCTCTCCCTTGAGGAGTTCAAGGCAATCAAGACAAAGCTCACCAACTGCACAACTTTGAGCGACATCTCATATGAAGAAGACTCTATCAAACTAACCTATGTTGATGGATATTCAAGTTCCCTCACAAGAGATCAATTTCTTGATCTGGTCAGAGGAACACTAGACCATGCTGCAAGACTTCTAGGTCTCAACTCAGATTCAGTAAATGATGAAGAAAAAAGACTAAGAAGGAAGCTGGTGACTTTGCTGGATACAAAGAAAGAGGACAAGATTCCTAGTCAGTCTCTTGTGTCTAGAAAGAAAATAATCCAGTGGAGGTTCGATGAAGCTACTCATAACTTTGTTATGGAAAGAGAGAATCGTGAGGTCAACAGACTGAATACCACCTCTCTGCTACACTCTAGCAGGTTTGACCTTGATGAGTTAGCAGAGAAACCATTCTCTAATCCCTCCAACTCTGAAACTACTGCTCACATCAGAAATCATCTCAGCAGTATTCATCTTGCTAAGTTAACTACACAATCCAAGCTTAAAGAACTGAAGTTGAGAAGAAAGGAAGAGAAGGATAGACCTCCCACCAAGGGCATAACCTTTCTACAGATAGTGGAGGGTCCTGAATTAGAACCTATAGTTAGATGGGAATATGATTTAGCTCCCATCAAATAACTCTTTTTAGAGGCGCACAACAAAGGGTACATATCATTCAAGGTGACAGACTAGAGTTGTTGTCAACTAAAGATTTGTACAAACTTCTCAGCACCACATCAGGGAAGAAGAAGGAAACTGACAAGTATTTACTCTCCTTGGTGCTGAAGGTTTTGAGGAACAGAAAGAAGTGAGGTTTTCATAGCATCAGCCTAGGGGGAGTTTGTTGGATCAAGAAGAAGGGTGGTGCAACCAAAACCAAATCACTTAGATGAATTTTGGTGCTACTTACACAGGCTTCCGAAGCCAAATGTGGAACTTCCGAAGGAAGTAGAGTTCTTCCGAAGACAAAGTGAAAGATCAACTTCCAAAGACAAACTCTACTTCAGAAGTCAAAGAACTTACTTCCGAAGATCAAGTCTGAGAAGAAGAAATTAGAAGACTACTTCCGAACTATGAAGAAAAGAAGTACTCAAGCCTCGGAAGAAGTAGCCTCTTCCGAAGTGTAAGTGGCTTCGGAAGTACTTGCTCTTCCGAAGCCATTTAACGTTCGGAAGACACTGCTATGAACCAGTGGACATAAGTATGGTCTCTTAAACTCTACAACAAACATCTGATACTCAATGGCGCTTTCTCAAAGAGCCATGTAGTTGCCATACTTTATTCCATTGTTCACCTTTTATGTAAGTACAAATCAGGGACATGTCCTGACTACCATGTCTCTGATAAGACTTTATTTCAGATACCTTAAACTATAGCTTTGTAGTATTTGCTTTAGTTAGAGGATTCCAACTGGTATCAAAGTATATCTGGTTGTAGGTAGTATTATATATAGTTTCTCATTGTAACTCATAATTGTATTCTTGTAAGAGTCTTGTAACATTTGAGTTGAGAAGCAATATATGCAAGTACCTTGAAAATTACTTCTTGTGTTTAATTATTATTATATTGTTATCAACTCTTAAAGACTCTTCCTTTATCCGAGTGTAGTTCAAGTGAGTTTGAGAGAAAAACAAAGTGTTTAGTGACATAAAACAGGTACACACATAATTGTAATTTGCTATTACGGTCATATATATTAACTCGGATAGGAGGAGTTGGGTGACCATGCAAAGCAAATTACTATTACGGGTACACATGTAATTGTAATTTGCTATGCATGTGAAGTCTAGAAAATCTTGCCTTGAGATAACAGTCATAGTTAGTACAAATCTTCCATTCTATTCCTCGAGACACTTGAGTTCCCGTTCTTATAAGAGTTTGTTATTAATGAGAAAACATTTATAACCTTTACCCTTATGTGAGCTCTATTCTAAATGGAGCCTACTGGGGATTCATATTATGACACTAGTCGTATTCATAATGAGACGTTGCTTCATTTATCATTTCAAAAATTAGGCAATTGACTGTTTGTATGGAACATACATGGTCTTTCAAGAGTTGCATCAAAGTAATGATACTCCATTCACATGTATTATGAATCATTATCAGTTTGAACGTTCTAGCATTATGCCTTGATGGAGTAATCGGATGTCACATGACCGGTTTAAGCATTGTTCTTAGTATATCGTGGATGTGGTGAGAACGCTGCGGGGAACCCTATATATAAGCATCACCGATATACTATGAATGTGCTTAAACTTGGCTATGTGACGATCTTGATTAGTTAAAGTAAGAAATGGTAGAAATGATAAGGTAACGAGGTTGGTTGTATATACAAGGGATTCATGATGTGATAGTCAAAAGAGTATGACAAACATAGGGAAATAGTACGCCTGACCCATCGGATTGAGAAAAATGGAAACTATAATAAGTATCAACAACCATGCTAAAAACAAAAGATAAAGTATGTTGTTTCTTACTCACTAATAGGTAAATCACTGACATGGTGGAATGCCTAAGCTCAAGCCTAAGGTAGTGAGGTTGCGATAGCCATGGTTTGAGATAAGCTCAAAGCTTTGGTGACTAAGAACTACTGCCAATGAATGAGATGCAGAAGGTAGAGTTAGAGTTCTAGAATCGTGTAATAACAGGGTCAAGTAATGCTCCTTATATGGACAAAATTCATAGGTTGGCAAAGTTGTTGTCACATCTTGTGGCATCTTGATCGAAAAGGATTGAGATGGAAATTGGTAAAATCTAGTGAGTAGTAGAAATAAGTTGGAGAGTCAAACATGGAAGCTAGTGGTAAGTTAGACAAAAAGGAGAATATTGTGGACCTAGCTATATCAGTTGATGTAGTTAAGCAAGTATGAGTTAAATGTGGATGCTATGAATGTGGGATTCCTATCCATTACCATAATGTGTGCTCTAGGTTGAGCCAAACACCAAGACAAGTTAGAAATAATCAGAATTAGTAAATGGCTAAAGCTGGTAATTAAAAACATTGAAATTATGGAAATAAAGATCATATAAATTAAGCTAATACATCACACATTCATACATTTGTGGTTGGAGCAAACAACGTTCGTCAGGACTCAAATGTCGTTACATGCATGTATTTTATCATCAATTAATACACATCTGTTTGATACTAGGATAGAAGATACCTTGGATTCTCCCGAATTCACTCCTTTATTTGGTATGAACCCAGTTTCATAGAAGTTAGTTACTCGGTTGAGATGACCAATGGCAATAGTTATAGGTCACATATAATTACAAGAATATAATGTCTTTTACATTGACTTAATACCGTTTGGATTGGTTATTGAACATGAAGCCAAGATAGACCATCCGGAGAAGGTAGTACATAATTTGTTATGAAATGGCAAAGTGCTTAAGTTATAAGGAGAATGATCTAGAAGGATTTTAAGACTCATTCCTTGCATAAAGATTTGTCAATGCCAAAAGAAGCAGTGTTACGAACTTCTAGCACGTATGGTAGAAAATAAGACAGAAGTAAGAAAGTTGAAAGATATTCCTATTGCATGAGATTTTCCAAAGGATTTTTTTTTCTAATGACTTACCCAGATTGCCCTCCTTGTCAAGTAGGGTTCTAGAATGATCTGACTTTGGGAGCAAATCTTATTGCAAAGACATCCTATTGGTTAGCACCATGGAAAATGAAAGAATTATCAAGTCTACTAGAAGAAATCTTGGATAGAAGTTTTATTCGACCTAGTACCTCTATTTCGGGAGCATCGACCTTGTTGGTTAAAAATATGGATTGGTTGATCTAGTTGTGCATAAATTAATAAAACTTGAACATGTTGACTTTTATAAAAAAAACTGATACCCTCTCTCCAAGAATAATGATCTATTTGATCAATTGCACGTAGAAAGCAACGTACATCTTAAAGATCAATCACTGGTTAGGTTATTATCAGTTGAGGGTTAAATAAGACGATATTTAAAGACAACCTTTAGGACTTGTTATGGAATTTACGAGTTCTTAGTTATCCTGTTGGATTTGACAAATGCTATTGTTGTATTTATGGATATACTGAATCGAGTATATAAGTCATACTAGGATAAGTTGTGATTGAGTCTATAGATGGTATCGTCATGTATTCACGATCAAAGAATGGACACAAATAACATCTACGAGTGGTAATATAGTTATTGGGAGAAGGGAAACTCTATGTCAATTCTCTAAGCGTGAGTTCCGGTTGCGTGAAATTAAATTTCTAGGTTACGTGGTCAATGAGAAGGGAATCCACGTTGATCGGTGGAAGATAAGAGTAGTCAAGAAGTGGGATATACCAAGACAACTTTGGAAATATGATAATTTTTAGGATTGGTTGGATACTGTCGATGGTTCATGGAGAATTTCTTGAAAGCCAGTCAACCATTGACAATGTTAACCTAAGAGGATGAGAAATTAGATTGGGGATCTAAGAAAGATAATGCTTTTCAATCGTTAAAGGTTAAGTCGTGTAACACGCTAATATTGACTTTTCCTAATGGTTCAAATGATATTGTGGTATTTAATGAAGCATCACATCAAGGACATAGTTACATTTTAATGTAGAAAGATAAGGTGGTTACCTATGTCATTACCAGCTTAAAAATCACGAGAAGAATTACACAAGACTTGATTTAGAATCGGGTGTTGTAGTATTCGCACTTAAGATTTGAAGACATTATGTGTACATAATGAAGGATTTCATGTATACTAATCGTAAAATCCTCTAGTATATTATTGTTTAGAAGGAATTTACACATGCGGCAGAAGCAATGGGTTGGATTCTCAGTGATTATGATTGTAAGATCCGATAACATTCGGAAAGACGAATGTAGTGACTGATGCGTGTTGGGTTTGTTAGAACATGAACATAGTTGTTTAACCATTTAAACAAGAAAAACGCAAGGGAATAATAGATTTATAACCTTGTTCATAAGCTGAAAAATCAAGTTCTATTTGATATTATAAGTTTTAAACAAACCCAAGAACAAAAGGATCTTTTATATGTGAAAGTAACTAGCTATGAAACAAAAAACAAGCATTATGGACAGCCATATAGAAGCTGCCTTAATCTACCTTTAAGTTGCCAAAAGTGACGAAATAAGGATGATATGGAGCAAGAAATCGACCAAGGCACCAAGGGAGGTCCTCTCAAGTTTGTATACCCCAAGCTTGATAGCAAAACCTTCTTGTTAGGGAGAATCTACACCAAGAACCACTTCAAAAACCCTCTTTTCTTTTATGTTGATGCCGTGAGTTTGAGAAGAGAAGAGAGAGTGTTTTGTGTTCTTTTGCATGTATTGAGAGAAGAGAGTTGTTGAGTGCAAGACTAAGTAAAATATGTGTGTTCTCAAGAAAAGAAATGATAGAGCAATTGATTGAATCAGAACCAGTTGATAGGCTCCGATATCAATTAATAGGATCAATTGAGACAATCTGTAATGA
>BJCM01154581.1:0-14748 GCA_018326385.1 Flaveria bidentis | reverse complement strand
TTTTATGTGTGCGAATGAAGGTAGGCGATTGAACTATTCGGGCGATTGAACTATGCGGATGGTTCAATCATGCGAATGAACTAATATGGATGAGTCAATCAGCCGAATGAACTGATGCGGTTGAACTATCCGAATAGAGTTCTCAGTCGTACGAATGGGAGTACGAATGAGTCCAATCGTGCATATGGGGAATGCGAATGAGTTCAGTCGTGCGATTGATTCAATCGTGCGACTGAAGTTGCTGGAATTCGAAAATTTCTAGGTTTAACGTGGTTTGGCCACAAAAACTCGAATTTTCACTATCCCTAATTGCCGTTTGCCAGAAGAACTGAACTTTATGACCAGGAGACGTCTAAGACACCGTTTGACACAAAAAGATTGTGTTTTTAGTGAAAACACACAATTTTTGTATCAAAAATGATTGAATCACACACAATCAAGAGCCAAAGCTCTGATACCACTTGTTAGGATCGTGTACTGGACGATGTACTAACTAATTAAGGTGTAAACCAAATCAAATAGTGCGGAATCCTATTTGATTGGCAATCCAATCTGTGAGAACACATGAGAAATAATTATGTATTGAATCTAACGTTAAGAATCAATTAGGAATCGATCTACTACGATCTATGAACTTGGAGTATGATCTTAGATGTCTCTGGACGGCTAGGTTACGTATGCAGTCAAAGTGTGTTCAATGCCTATGTTTTTCCATGAATTAGGTGGTATTTATAGGTTTGGGTTGCTCATTCGGGCGACTAAACCATTAGCATGGTTCAGTCGTACGATTGAGCCATGCGGTTGATCTATTCGCACAACTGAGTGTTCAATGGTGTTACTGAGCCAATCTCATGTTACAATCATACGACTGATCCAGTCTCCTGGTCCAGTCTTGCGACTGAGTCATTCGCATGAAGTTTTTCATGCGTATGGTCTATTAGCATGGGCCATTCGCATGATAACTTCATATTACTAAGTTTGTATGTATTAATTGTCATTACATTATTTAATTAATTCAAACAACCACAAACCTATATAATCAAGTCAATATGCGTTAAACAACTCATTTATGAAATATTAAACATTATAATCACAACCAAACATTTACATTTCATTAAGTACCCAATTGTTACATAAGTGTAAGACACTAAAGACATATTACATTAAGTTCAGAAACTAGGGACACATGTACCTACACAAACTTAACTTTTTGATTTTCCCCACACTTACTGATTTCTAGGACTGCTTTCATCTCTCTGATCCGACGGTGAGCGGCAGTAGCATTGTCCTTACCGTCAAAGGTCGGGGGCTTGCACCTTTGAAATACCCCATAGTTGCACTCCCTAGTCGTCTCTCTCTCAGACTCCTCATCATTTTCGTCATCATGGACTGCCACCTTAGGGTTTGATGGCTCATTTCATATTCCTCCGTCCTCCCAATGGACTTTCTATAATTCTTCTCATTTTCTTTCCCCTTCTTATCAGCTTTCTCTCCATTATTGACTACTTTGATCACCTCAGTCACCACCAAGGGTAAGACATTTTGCATGACATTGTAGACTTCATCAGTGATAACCTCCTTCACAGTGGATTTGAGGGTGGTTGATCCCTCACCCTTCATGTGACTATGGAGGTCTGACTCCTCGTGGACAGTCTCGGGAGCCTTAGCTTTGCTCTGGGTGACGCGTGGCTTAGTAGCACGCCCGCCACGAGCACCTCCTCGAGTTGCCTTCCCTGATTTGCTACCAGCCATAACTAATTCGAATAAGATTAAAACACCAAAATGGTTATTCATGATAATTGCTCAGATCATTATAAGTACAGTAAGTCCTTAATTACAGTGGCCAAGTGTGATTAACTACTTACCTTACCCCTACTTTCCCAAGCAATTACTATTGTAACACATGTCATTATTCAAATCTAGAAGCACTAGAACACATAGCACACACACATAATCCAAGTTTACTTGAAAATTTCTTGATGGCACGTAGCTACTTGGATTGGCATCCTTTATTCGGTCCCAATTTTAGTTTAGGTTTTCAAAAGTACTTACCCAATTCTCTTAAACTTTGGCTCTGATGCCAACTTGTAAGGCCACGTTCCCGGGAAACCTCAAAGTTGGTTAATCACAGCTTAAAATCATTTTTAATAACCAAAACATTGCAGCGAAATTAAATAGACACTCATTTAAAACTTGGAAATCCTATTGTACCCATACATTTGTCCATCAATTGTAATAAAACATAGTAATTGTTCTTAAATTACAATAAAAGATTTTATAATCAGAAATGCCATCCACTTCCATCCATGTAGCTTCCCACCATGTGCCATCCTCAACAACATCATTTACCTGTCAACTATTATGCATAAAAGTCAGCTTTGCTGAGTGAGTTCTAGTTTTAGGTAAATAAGAAAATATAACTTTATCCTTCATATAATGACCATGCATACAACATAATACATAACATTTATTGCATCATAATAAGCATGTTCATTATCTTTCATTCTTTCATTATCTTTCCTTTTCATCATAAATGAGATTGCAAAAAGCAAGAGCTCCATGTTGATTGACAACGAATGTCGATCCCTGTCGGTACACATCATCATAGTAGCTAACCCCCGATAGTTGATCCACACTGCAAGGCACATATCCCGCTCATGAATACAAATCAATCCTCATACATCAGACTCACGTAAGTGAAGTCTATCATAGTGCTTGCAAGACTTTTCATCATCAAACGGGCCCGGGGGTAACATTCATTACGTTTCACTTTCATTAATATTGTCTTTCACTTTATTATATAATACTTAACTTAATAAGTACAAAACATGGCCAGTACTAGTCAACATAAAACATAACCGACCCTCCGCGGGGTAGCACGGGTTTGGGGGCGGCAGCCCCTGACAGCAGGGTCCTAGGGGTAGCAACCCCTAGTGGGGTCCAAGAGGCAACGCCCTTGGCAGGGGCCAGGCTGCCAAGTCTGCGCGTAAAATTTTTATTTCTAAACATGTATTTAACACATTTCCTTATAGAAAAATCGATTTTCCAGATACTATCTCATAAATCTCGGTCATTTAAAAACGTATATTTAATATGCAAATAACCCCAAAAATGGAAAAACGTACAAATAAGGGGATCTAGAACTCACCTGGATACTGAGAGTAACCTCTAAACTAAGCTTACTAGGCTAGGATCACACTACACAACCTGCAGATAAGTTAACACTTAAAGGGGTCAATTTCTTCCTAAATTCACTGCTAATTTCGCTGCCAGAAAAGCAGTTTCGCTGTCAATTTTGCCAACAATTTCATTGCCAGTTTTGCATGGCAGTTTTGCCCAACTTTCATTTGAATTCCATGGCTGCGAAATTATCTGCGAAACTATAGTTTCGAAGAAAACCCCCAATTTCACAGCTTGAATATGCAGTTTTGCTGGATGCATATACAGTTTCGCAGATCGCATAAAATTACGAACCATACCGTTTTAACCCAAAATCGCAACTTTTTACGTCCAATCTCTTAGTTTATCATCCATGAGGCTATATCTAAGCTTTTTACATGTTTTCATACTTAAAAATGTGACCTTTATGCGATTCTTTGCAACTTTTCAAAACCCAAAACCCTAGAATCCGGGTTTGATCTATAGAATGGTTTAAAGGCCGATTCTTACCTGGATTTGTTGCTCATTTCTTATGGTTTGGTGCTCCAACACCCAGATCTTCAATCTCTTAACCATTGAAGCTTCAAATCTTGAGTTTTCTTCACTTTCTCTTTCTACTTTCTCTCTCTATGAATTTGGGAGCGAGGGTTTCAAATGAGGAAGATGGTGGCTTATTAGGTGGGTTTGAGGGCTAATTATGGGCCCTAAATCACTTAGGCTCTTGACCATAAGCCTAATTTAGCCCATAACCTATTTCCTTCCTTCACTAAATACCCACTAATTAGGCCCATTATCCTTGATGACTCGTTTTGACTTTTCGAGGTGTTACACCTGAGCCGAGTGGCTGATCTAGGGTGTAAGTAGGATCAGTGTAATTTGTAGCACCATCCTTCGACCCAGCCTGGCGTCCACCAACCGCCTCTTTCCCTTTGCCGGTGGCCACAATCCAGCTACCAACGTTCCTCACCAGAGGCTCATCGTCAGATTCTTCCTCTTCATCGAGCAGGAAGTCTTAGTGGAAGGCAGCCTTCTCCGTTCCACTAGGTGCATCACCACCTTGACCATCATCATGGTCATCATCTTCGTCGTCTTCTTCGGTGAGTAACATGATTGGCTCCACATCAGAATCACTATCATTGTGACGCCACTTCTTGCGAGTGGGCGCCACATAATCTTCACTGGCAAGATGCCCAAACAGTCTCCTGACCGGGGGCTTCACTTGCTTCCCCAAGTACACCTTCATCCTTCCTAAAGTTGTGTCATTCATCATCTTTAGAATAACATCATCATCTTTCTCTTTTGGCAGCAAAGGAAGTTTCTCACCTATGATCATCTGTAGGAAACATGGTACATACAGAAGCCATCCTTGCCTTTTGCTTCTAGGATCTCAATCAGATATGCGAAGAGCATGCGAGAAAAACTGAACGGGTGGTTAAGCACTAGTGTAACGAATGCGTTCTGGATTTGGTCCGGCAGCTCATCAAATCTTCCTCGCCTTGAAGCTATGCACTTAAGGATAACATGAGCCAAGTACTTGAACTGGGGAAACATGTTGCTCTTATTGAGCACACCTACATTAATGTCCCCAGCGTACTTTATCCTTAGAAAACATCCCCGAACAGTCAGGGGATGCACCTTGGTTAGGTAGGCACCATCGTCACCCAGATCCAAAATCCTACTCAGATCATCTTCTGTGATCTCAATCTCCTACCCGAAGATAGAGCTCCTAATACAATGCGGCTCAGCAGATCGGTCAACGAAGGCACCTTCCCAGAAAGCCTATTGTATAGAACTTTATGGTGTGCACAGAGCAGAGATGGCCTTGTAGATCCTCGATCTACGTAGAAAGGCTATAATCCCAGCAAACTCAGACGCATTCCTAGAAATGGAATCGAGATGAGCACATCTGTTGGGTCTGGTGCTTATCGTCCATCTATCAGCCATGTTGCTGTAACACAAGAAACATATACATTAGATTTGTGCATAAGAGATAATAGTTGGAACTTAAATTTTTTTGATCAAACTGGTTCAGTCGTGCGATTGACCATACAACTAAGTTCAGTTGTGCAATTGAGCTCAGTCGTACGATTGAGCCTGCGGTTGAGTTCAGTCGTGTGATTGAGTCTGCGACTAAACTTAGTCGTATGTTAAGTCATGATGTTGAGTCAGTCGTGTGACTGAGTCACCGATTGATTCATTCATGTGATTGAATCCTGCGCCTGGCTCAATCGTGTGACTGAGGTTCATATGGAGTGTCCTTTTGTATCTTGCTCTATGTCAAAACTTTATATTAGACTTCGTGTTTAGACTCATTAGATTCGCAAGGACTCGAAATAGCACTTATTGTCTTTTAAATCATCTTTTATGTCCATTTAAGTGGTCTATTTTGAAAAGTTATTCTTAGTTCTTTATTTTTAATTAATCGGTCCTTAGGGTTTGATTAAACCAGTCATTAGGGTCGATTTCATCCTCATAGTACCTATAGATGAGTAGAATGATAATTAGAATCGCAATCAATGGTTAATCACAATAATAGGAATTTTGGGCAGAGTGTTTGTGTATGAGCGGTGTTTGAGAGCTTTGAAGGGTGGTAAGGAATGCGACCGACTAACCCCTCTATTTATATTGTTTTAAAGTTCAGTCGTACGACTAGACCCATACGCATGCGTCATTCGTACGACCGGGGTTCTGTCGTACGACTGGCTTATACTTCTTCATTCATTCGTACGGTTGGTTTAGTCTTGTGTTCCAATCGCATGGTTTTCTCATACTCATGGTCCAATCATGTGACTGTCACATACTTATGGTTCAATCGTGCGATTGGCTCATCCTTATGATTCAGTTGTGTGATTGGCTCATACTTATGATTCAATCGTGAAATTGGTTCATACTTATGAGTTGGACCTCATACACTTTCAAACACTTAAAATTTTACCTTTTGATATATAACATTATGAACACCGATCATCTCAGACATGACCATTTTAATTGAAAACCGTTTGATCACCTCAAACATGATCCTTTTAATTTTACATCATTTGATCACCTCGGATGTGATCCTTTTAGTTTAGAACCGATTGGTCACCTCAGACGTGACCTCTTTTAGTTTAGAACCGATTGGTCAGCTCAGACGTGACCACTTTTAGTGAGTGATTCACAGATTTAATCTAGTTGTATAGTCCGACACCTACGTAACAAAAGACTAGAAAACAAAAAAACAACTTGAGATTAAAACAAAACAAGACATATTTTTGTGTTTTTGGTTTGAGATGGATTGAAACCTTTTAGAAAACATCTAACAGATTTTTCTTCCTGAGCAGAACAACTTCCAATTAGTTTGATCATTTCTGGAAAGATTCATTATGGAATCATACATGTATATCATAATCATTTGGGACCTTTTAATATTCACTT
The DNA here is from genome assembly GCA_018326385.1 of Flaveria bidentis. NCBI lineage: Eukaryota > Viridiplantae > Streptophyta > Magnoliopsida > Asterales > Asteraceae > Flaveria > Flaveria bidentis. Next base: position 8,175 of record BJCM01154581.1, on the reverse strand, counting down.
TGATGCTAGGTTCTTGTTTTATCCTAGAGTCAATAGCACTTTCAGGAATTCAAACTAGAGCTATAAGATGCACACAATGATTTTGACTGTCAAGAGTTGCAGCCACGATGATTGTCAGTATTTATGTCCACTTAAATCAATACACAGATTTTTGACTCACATTGGTGATGAGTTAGTTTTGTTTACTTTAACAAGCATTTGTGGATCCCACACTTATATGGTAATCAACTTCATCCCTTATGTAGTTGAATCTTCGTTCAATGTGCCTAGTCTTTTGACGTGCACGGGGTTCTGTGATTTGAGCAATCGCACCCTCGTTATCACAAAGAATTTCAAGGGGCTCCTGAATGGAAGGGATCACCCCTAGATCGGCAATGAATTTTTTTAACCATTCAGCTTCATGAGCTGCTAATGAAGCGGCGATGTATTCTAACTCTATAGCTGATAATGCCACCACATCTTCTTTAGAGCTCTTCCAAGAGATTGCTCCTCCATTTAAGATGAAAATGTACCCCGATTGTGATCATGAATCACCCCGATCAGTTTGGAAACTCGCATACATGTAACCCTTTACTACGAGTTCATCCTCAACTGATCCATAGATTAGGAATATATCTTTGGTCCTCCGTAGGTACTTATGTATGTTCTTAACATCCATCCAGTTATTGTTTCCAGGATTTTATTGGTATCGGTTTGTCATGCTCAAATCACATGACACGTCCGGCCTAGTGCATATCATTGCATACATGATGGATCCTATAGCAGACGCATATGGGATTCTCTTCATTTTGTCTTGCTCATCCTTTGAGCTTGGACATTGAGTCTTAGTCAATATCGTTCCTCTTTGGATAGATACCGTACCTTTCTTAGAGTTTTCCATCTTGAACCTTTTCAAGATCTTATTAATGTATGCACTTTGATTTAAACTTATCAACTACCTTAATCTATCCCTATAGATATTTATTCCTAAAATATAGGCGGCTTCACCAAGATCCATAATGGAGAAACAGTTTCCAAGCCAGGCTTTTACACCCTCCAAGGTTGGAATGTCATTTCCAAATTGTAGAATGTCATCCACATACAATACTAGGAAAGTGACGATGCTCCCACTAGCTTTCTTATATACACATGCTTCATTAGCGTTTTTTATGAACCAAAATTTGATTATCTCTTCAACAAAACGGTGATTCCAACTTCTTGATGTTTGCTTTAATCCATAGATTTATTTCTTTATCTTGCATACTTTGTTAGGATGTTTTTGATCGACAAAACCTTCAGGCTGAACCATACAGACATCTTCCTCAAGATATCCATTTAGAAAAGCGGTTTTGACATCCATTTGCCAAATCTCATAATCATAATCAGCAGCTATGGCAAATAATATCCTAATAGACTTTAGCATTGAAACAGACAAGAAGGTCTCATCATAATCAACCCCTTAAGTTTGAGTGAAACCTTTTGCTACAAGTCTAGCTTTGTAAGTATCCAAGTTTCCATGCATATCGGTTTTCTTCTTGAAAACCCACTTACTTCCAACTATCTTGGAGTTAAGAGGTGGTTTAACCAAGTCCCACACTTGGTTGTCATACATGGATTGCATCTTAACGTTCATGGCTTCAAGCCATTTGTCACAATCCAAATTGGACATGGCATCACGATAAATGGTCGGTTCATCGGAATCTACCACATAACATCCTTCTCTGAAAAATCCATATCTTTCAGGTGGATTACTAGTTCTACTAGATCTGCGAATGTTTTGTGTGTATTGATCAACTATTTGATCACCATCAACATCCTCATATTGAGTACTAATGTCAACCAAACATGTATCGGTTTATGGTTCTTAATCCTCCTCAAGATCCACTATTCTACTGCTAGTTCATTCTATAAGGAACTTAGCTTCTAAGAACTCAGCCTTCTTGGCAACAAACTCTTTTTGTTCCAATGAATCATAGAAATAATATCCCATAGATCTCTAGGATATCCAATGAAGATACACTTAGTAGAATGACTTTCTAACTTATTTGAGGTAGAGTCCTAACATAAGCCTCACAACCCCATACCTTTAAATATGATAGTGATGGAACCCTTCCATGACATATTTCAAAAGGTGTTGTTTCCACTTTCTTTGTTGGGGCCATATTCAACATATGGGCCGCATAGAGCAAAGCGAAAGCCCAAACTGATAGAGGCAATAAGCTTCTAGCCATCATAGATCGAACCATATCCAATAGAGTTAAATTTCTCCTCTCGGACACACCATTGTGTTGTGATGTTCCAGGTGGAGATAATTGCGAGACAATACCACAAATTCTAAGATGATTTCTAAAAGTATCACTTAGGTGTTCACCTCCTCTATCGGTGCCAAGAATTTTTATTTCTTGTGAGTTGATTTTCTACATCATTTTGGAAGATTTTGAACATTTCAAAAGCTTCATCTTTGTGTCTTAACAAGTACACATAACCATATCGACTATAGTCATTGGTAAAGGTAATGAAGTATCTTTCATTGTACCTAGTCATTGGCTTAAAAGGACCACATACATCCAAATGTATGATTCCTAATAAATCATTTGCCCTTTCGGTTTTGCCACTAAAAGGTGCCTTAGTCATTTTACCTTGTAAACAAGATTCACATACATCAAATGAATAATATTCACTTGCTTTTAAAAGACCGTTCTTTTAGAGTGTTTGTATGTGCTTCTTGTTTATATGACCAAGACGGCAATGCCAAAGATAGGTATCACTCAAATTAAATTTGAGTTTCTTGGTGGTGGTTTGGTACAATGATCTATCAGATAATGTGTTTTCAAGAACCAATTCATAAATACCATTAATAGGAATAGCTTTAAAATAAAATATGTCATTTAAAGAAACATGAATTTAATTTTTAAAAAATGTTAAAACATAACCATATTGTCTTAATTAGGAAACAGAAATAATGTTCCTAGTCAAACTAGGAGCATACAAAACATTGTTCAAATTTGCTTCCAAACCATTTGAAGTACTTACTTCTTTTGAACCCCTACAATAAGTTGCAATTCCACATCCAGTATCCAATACCCATGTGTTAGAGGATATTAAATTTAGATCAATATGAATCATAAAAATTGTACCTGAAGTTTGCCCGACATCCCTCTTAGCTTGCAACTCTTTGAAATGGACTGGACAATTTCTTGCCTAATGTCCAATCTCCCCACACTTGATGTATGGGTCATTTGAATCAACCTTTTGCTTCTTCTCCGATTGTTTTGGTGGTGGCGCTCTTATCACTCCCTTCCCCTTTTCCCTAACATACCCTTTGCCCTTGGCAACATTTGCCTTGGGTGCGGGGTGAGGCCTCTTCTTGTTCCCACCTTCATTGATGGTGAGAACGGGTAAAACCTTTTTACCCATGGCCGCCTCGGCAGTTTTGAGCATAGAGTGAAGCTCACTTATGGTCTTATCCCACCCGTTCATGTTATACTTCATGAAAAAGTTGTCAAACCTTTTTGACTAAGAGTTGAGGATCAAATCCGTAGCCAACTCTTTCGAGACGGAACAATTCAGCCTTTCGAGGTGGTTAATGTGGCTTTTCATCTTAAGTAAAAAAGATGAAACAGATTGAGTGTCATCCATACGAAATGCATGGAGAGCTCGAACCGTTTTGAAGCGTTCTACCCTTGCTTGTTGTTGGAACGTTTCCTTCAACTTGGTAATCATGTCGTACGCTCCATGATGTTCATACTCCTTTTGGAGATCCGGAGTCATACTTGCCAATATGAGGCAAGACACATCGACTAAGTCCTTAGTGTGTTTCACCCAATTATTATAGGTCTCATCATCCTCCTCATTAGGTTGATCAGGAATCAGATCGTCTAAAATATACGATCGTTTCTCTTGCTTGAGAACAATTCTCAAGTTTTGAAACCAATCTATAAAGTTATTATGGTTTAGACACTCTTTTTAGAGAATGGTTCTTAGTGATAGTGAGTGAGTGGACGGGATATCATTATTTTCATTATTGTTGGTGGCCATTTACAAAATTTAACAAAGTTCAATTTTAGTATTTTCGATATTATTCATATTTTAATTATTAAAGCCCTTTTAAGTGTCTTATACAATTTTAAAATTCTAGAATCTAACGTTACATTTAAATAGTGGTTAGGTGACCTTTATCCCATTATTTAAATTAACAAGATAGTCAATGTTTTGACAATTTCAACCTTTTGCAACTTCTAGGGTATGGGATCGACTTAAACATCATATGTGGTCGGCATGTTTATCCCATCAACACCTTTGTAAACCACATTATAGGTGATCCATTAAACATGGTTTGCAAATCAAGTTACCCTACTTACATACACATGTGAGTTTTCCATCATAGGTGGTTAGGTGACCTTTATCCCATAAATATGGTATCCCCACCTCAAATCACAAGTTCCCTCAAAATGGTTAGGTGACCTTTATCCCATTAAGAGTCTCCAAGTGACTCAAGTGTTATGCAAAAGGATGTGTTAAATTTGTTTATAAAAGAAATTTTAAGATTCCATAAAAAGTTTTAGAAAACTCTACGTACCTTGTATTTGCATGCTTTCAAATACAAGGTACCCTATGGTTCACTTTTAATAAAACCCCTTATATTAAAATCATTAATCCCTTTAATAACCTTTTATTAATCAGTTAATGATAAAGAACCAATAATTTTCAGCTTGTTATGTTTGTTAATAAGTTTGTTATGCATATCCAAATATCAAACAACAACCATACAACAAACAACCAAATAAGCATAATCATACAAACATAAGTGTATAACCATAGCCACTAAGTTGACTACACTTGTTTGCCATCACAAGTATTGTCATTTGGTCTTTCCACAGGGTTAACAATGACACATCAAAATGTGTCCATGAACTCCAACTTGAATCCACATCCAAATGCTACAAGTGTCCATGTCTTTTGTGTCCTTCATTGGGTCTTCATCTTGTGCATCTTCTTTTACAAAATCATATCCTAATACAATTTTTCTATTAAAAGAAATGCACCTAATCTATTTATTACATAACCAATGAATAAATTGATTACAACCCAAAATACCAACACAAATATTACAACCCTTTCAAGAACCAAAACCAACATGACAAAATCACAATCAACCAAATCCAAAACACATAAGGTCAAGGCTATGTTATGCACCAAAATATGTATCATATTCAACATTCAAGAACAACTATGAAACCCTTTTTTAACCTTAAAGTTCTAGCCAACATGAACCAAAACTTTAGGGTTTTGTCCAAACAAAATAATCAACCATTTGATGTTTATCTTTCAAGGTTTATTCTAAAGGATGTAAGATAAAACCTTGAAACATAAGGGATTCATTCATCCATAACTTTTCAAGAACTTTTAAAGCAAGTTTCCACATAACCAGTTCTACATGCCATTGTTGGGTTTTGTAACATGTTTATTAAAGCTAGTTTAACCATTTAAACTTCAAAAATGCAGTGGATATAAGTGGTTAAAAGGTGTTTAACAATCTAAAAATTTGAACCATTTTAACTAGAAACAAAACCCATAAACAAAGATCATATATATATGTGAAATGAAATGCTATCAAAACGAAAAGAACAACCATAGGGTGTTCTTGAAACTACCTTTCAAGAACAAGATGCTGTAGTATGGATGAGAAGAAGATGATGATGCTTCTTGAATGTCTAGCCTCCAAACGAGAAGTTCTCAAGCTTGTATACCCATAAGCCCTTGCAAACACCTAACTTTTTAGGTAGTAGAACACCAAGACCCAACTTCTTCTTGTGAGCCCGAATATCAGCCAAGAGATTCTTCAAGTTCAGCCATAAAATCCGAAATTTTCAGCTAAGAGAGGAAGAGAGAAAGTTCTTTGCATGTGTGTGTGAGAGAGTGTGATAACGGGAAGAGTGCAAGGATGGTTAAAGTCTTGTATTAAACCAAGACTAAAGATTCCAAAGACCCCAAAGGGGCGGCCGATTTGGAGGAGTTTGAAATGGGTTCCCTCCCATTTCAATTTTTAAAAAACTTGCACTCATTTAACCATAAGATTTATAAAATTAAAACCTCTTTTAATTTTATAACATTAACACCTTACTATTTTCTATTATTTAACTCTCTTAAATAATGTTACAAATAATTTCTCATGAACAAATTATCCATATAATTTATTCAATTTCAAATGCAATGTTTAAAAAAACCCATTTTCTAAATTGGTGTCAATATTTATTTGTTTGATCTTATCAAAAAAAAATATTTATTGGTGTTTGTTTAGCTTGTGTAGGTACATGTGTCCCTAGTTTCTGAACTCAATGTAATAAGTTTTTAGTGTCTTACACTTACGTAATAGTTGGGTACTTAATGAAATGTAAATGATTGGTTGTGATTATAATGTTTAATATTTCATTAATGAGTTGTTTAACGCATATTGACTTGATTATATAGGTTTGTGGTTGTTTGAATTAATATAAATAATCTAATGACAATTAATATATTCAAACTAAGTAATATGAAGTTATCATGCCAATGGCCCATGCTAATGGACCATACGCATGAACAACTTCATGCGAATGACTCAGTCGCACGACTGAACGAGGAGACTGGATCAGTCGTATGATTGTAACATGAGATTGGCTCAGTCGTACGTCTGAACACTCAGTCGTGCGAATGGATCAACCGCATGGCTCAATCGCACGACTGAACCATGCGAATGGTTCAGTCGCCCGAATAAGTAACCCTAACCTATAAATACCACCTAATTCATGGAAAAACGTAAGCATTGAACACACTTGGACTCCAGACGTACCCTAGTCGTCCAGAGACCTCTAAGATCATACTCCAAGTTCATAGATCGCAGTAGATCGATTCCTAATCGATTCTTAACGTTAGATTCAATACATAATTGTTTTTACGTGCGTTCTCACTGATTGGATCGCCAATCAAATAGGATTCCGCACTATTTGATTGGGTATACATGTTAATCAGTTTGTACATCATCGAGTACACGATCCTAACAAGTGGTATCAGAGCTTTGGCTCTTGATTGCATGTGATTCAATCATTTTTTATACAAAAATTGTGTTTTTTCACTAAAAACGCAATCTTTTTGTGTCAAACGGTGTCTTAGACGTCTTCTGGTCATAAAGTTCAGTTTTTCCATCATACGACAATTATGGATAGTGAAAATTTGAGTTTTTGCGGCCTAACCACGTTAAACCTAGAAATATTCGAATTCTAGCAGCTTTAGTCGCACGATTGAATCAACTGCACGACTGAACTCATTCGCATTCCCCATACGCACGATTGGACTCATTCATACTCCCATTCGTACGACTGAGAACTCTATTCGGATAGTTCAACCGCATCAGTTCATTCGGCTGATTGACTCATCCGCATTAGTTCATTCGCACGATTGAACCATCCGCATAGTTCAATCGCCCGAATAGTTCAATCGCCTACCTTCATTCGCACACATAAAACAGTTTGTTTTAAAATTAAAGTTAAGTGAAATAGAGGACCAGTATTTAGCATACACAGTAGGAAGAGATACATGTATTCAGTTTTTACTGCTATTGGAGAATGAAGTGGGAATTCATAATAAACCCCCAAAGCTTATCATATTAGACGAGTACCCACAATGGAAGCAACATTTTGAAATCTACTTAAATGGAGTAGATTCAAATATATGGGAGGCTATAGATTTGGGGTATAGCATGTTACTAAGAGTTGACGGTGTCAAACTTACACTAAGTGGCATGACCGATGCACAAAAAGTTAAGCACAATGCTGAAAAGAAAGTATACACTTTGCTTACACAATCTATTCTGAAGGATATTTTCTATTAATACTCGGAGTATACGCAAGCAAAGAAGTTATGGGATGCGTTGGAAAAGAGGTATGACGGAAATGCCTCACTCAAGGCTATAAAGGCTAAGGCCTTAAAGAAGGAGTTTGACAACTTCTCTTCAATGGGTAAGGAAAGCCTTGATGACGTGATCGATAGATTCTACCACTTGATGAGTGAGATGCACACTCATGGAGTAACGACGTCGATGGAAGATAAAGTGTCCAATTTTGCTGATGGATTACCAGAGAAATAGGCTTCCTTCGTATCAAATCTCAGACAGAATGGTATGCTAACGAAGTTAGATATCAATGATTTCATTCTGAA
>BJCM01154578.1:0-11841 GCA_018326385.1 Flaveria bidentis | reverse complement strand
TATATATATATATATATAGAGAGAGAGAGAGAGAGAGAGAGAGAAGAAATAAAGGGTGAGAGTGAGGATAAAAGGTATGTGATTTAATAAATAAGAGTAATTTTGTTATTTTATAAATGTTAACAAAAAAATTTAACGTCGTTAGTGTTTAGGATTCAAATGAAAATAAAAAAAACACTAGTGGGTAGATAAAAATTTTAAAACTATAAAGATGCAAACAATTAAAATTGAGGCTGAATTACGATGTGGGCCTTTAATCTTTCAAGTTTCAAAAGCCCATCAGCCTTACAAATGGTTTCATATTTTCATCACGGATGATAGTGGGCTCGTGATTATATTGTATAAAAATTATTATGTTGGATAATCTCAAAACGTGTGAAAGCTATTATATTATTAAGAAACCTTGGAAAGAAACGAACAAGTCGGTAAAGCCAATTGTGAAAACCAATTAAAAACTTGCTTTAGACTTTTTTTATGATTTTTTTAAACTTATATATGAAAATTTTGTTAAGTGACTTTTCGGAGAAAAAACGTAAAATATGTTTCCTTTTATGCGCATAGAATATTAAAGGACATTTTTTAGAATAAATATAATGTATATTATTTTTTTATGTGCAAAGAAACTGTTAGGAGCTTTTGTGATAAAAAACTGAATATATGTTCGTTTATATGGTATTTACCTTTTCAATAGAGGAAAAAATATGATCATTTTCGTAGCATAATGTGACTAGTTGCCTTTTTATAGGATGATGAACGGGTTTTCTTGTTCCCGGTGTTGTCTCCATTGCATTGTTGCAAGGCAAAACATACTCTAACGTGGGATTTTGTACCAGCGAGTGTTTATGTTTCATGGTGTATTGTAAAATTTAGTTTCTTGTTAGTCTTTTCAGTATTACTATATTTTGAGCTAAAAACAATGTTTATTTATAATTTTCAAATCGTAATAAAAAACCTGAAAACATAATGTAAAAGCTCACTCGAATACGATATTAGCTAGATATTTCCGTATGAAGAATCAAAGAATAAAGTCCCATGACTTGAGCTTAAACTTGCTTCAAGAATATTATCTTATAAACATTTAACCATGATCAAGACTCTGGTCTTGAGGGTTCGATTTCTTGTAGCTTGTTGCAAATGTGCTTTATGTCGGGCCTAAAAGAAGGCAAAGGTGAACAACACGCTATCGCAAGATGATACAATTTCAAAATGTCTTTTTCGTCAACTTTACCAAATATGCGATGATCCAAGATTGAATTGGAACTAATATTTGGCTTCTCATTCGGTTCCTTACATGTGAGTAACTCGAGTAAGATCACGCCAAAGCTGAAGATGTCGGTTTCAACACTTACATCATTTGTTTTAATCAACTCGGGTGGTTTGTAACCTTCAACCGCAGCATCTTCAATCATTTCTTGAATTGTGGGTGGATTTAAGAGTAGAATTAGACCGAAATCAGACACTAATGGTATATGATTTCGGCCTAGAAGTATGTTTTTTGATTTCAGATTTCCATGGATGATTGGCTTTTGAAGGCTTGTATGGAGATGGTTTAATCCTTTAGCAATGCCAGTTGATATCCTGTAAATAACACTCCATTTCTGAGATTCACCATTTCCATCTGCACAATTGAAAGTAAAAGAATAAACCATAAATGATAGCAAAAGAAGCATCATAAGGTTTTGTTTTTCATACAACGTTCAGGTTTACTTGTTTAACCCATTTAATTAACAATGGTGTGTGTTGACTTTTTTAACCCGCTAAATTTAACAAAGTCAACCCGTTAAAAATTAAAAAAAAAAGACATACATATATATATATATAAGGTCAACTCATTTAAACTTGTTTATCTAGTTTATTACAATTTGTTTACAACCCGCTAAGATGTTTATGACACATTTATTCCGTTCACAACTTAATCAGAACCTGTTTGGCTTGTTTCAAATAAATAGGTTTACTGTATTCGGGGAGAGTTCTACATAAAACATAGTTTTTTGCGAGAACAATGAGAACAAATTAAATATTTCATTTCTCAATCCAAAATTTTATTAAACTATAAGAAAATATTTTAAATTCAATATTTATTCATCAAATTTGAAATTTAAAATAAACGTAAAAAGAGTTTTTATATATTTATTGAACTTACACATGTGTAATTCATGTGTAGGTTATATTACCTAGACATGTGTAATTCATGTGTATGTTATATTACCTACACATGTGTAATTAACGTTTAAATTTACAAAAAGATACTAAAAATTGTTATAGTGGTTTTTTATGTAAATCATACACGTTTATAGTTAAATACTTTAAGAAAAAATAACCATCAATAAAAACTAAATGATTTAGGTTTGTCCTCTTGGCTTCTACATAAACTTGGTGTTTTGAAATGATCTACATTGTAATGTATTTTACATACATAAATACGAGACATGTCTAGCTTCATCAATTTAACACGTCAACTCATCAACCGAACACCACAAACGACTGAGATTAAAAAGCCTTCATTCAGGTAACTTTAAAAATACACCCACAATGAAAATAATTATAATCAATCACCACTTTTCAATCAATATTATTACCTCCAAAAGTAAAAAATAAAATAAATATGAAAAGAAAAAGTGAAAGAAAAGAGAGAATCAGAGATGCACACCTCTAATGAAGTCTGCAAGATTTCCTCTTCTGTAGAAAGGATGAACAAGAAGCTTTTCACCTCTAGGACCAACATAAACCCCACAAAGAGGAACCAAATTAGGATGCCTAACAGACCCCAAAACTTGTACATTATGCATAAAATCTTGTACCTTCCCAACACAAGCTGGTCTCAAGAACCTCAACACCACAACAGTATTACTCCTCACCAAATTAGCCCTATACAAAGTCCCATAATTGGATTTACCAATCACTTCACCAGGAGCATCCAACACATCAAAACAAGTGAGATCTTCACCACCTTCAAACTTTATCATCTCCTCCTTCATCTCCATCATTTCTGCAGCTTCAAAGCTTGATTCTTTATCACAAGATTCATGGTTTCTTGAATACCCTTTTCTTCTGCAGATGCAAATCATGGTTACTGTGATGAATAATGCAAAAGATGATGATGATAGTGCCACAATTAGCATGATGTTCTGTGTGTCCTCCATGTGGGTTTAGTAAAATCTTGATAAACTGATTATAGACTTGAAGAGTGTGGTGTGTTTGTTGGGGTGGGGTTCGAGGTGGTTAATATGATGTTTTAATGCAATGTTTTAACGGTATCATATTAAATATTTTTTGGCCTTTATAAAATATATTTAGTACATGTTTGTTTTTTTTTTTTTTTGCTTTTTGTTTGTTTCACATGGATGGAAAGGGCTACAAATTTGTTTTAGGTATGTTGCTAATGAGCGAGCTTCATTTGGGTTTGGGTTATAAGGTAAACGAATCAGCTCTGATTGTTTATAAATAATGAGCGTAAACAAATCAAACCAACTCGTTTATTATTATTATTTTTTAATTTTAATAAAAATAATAAAATTTTCACAAGTGCAAAAATTATATACTAATTCAACGTGAAGAAAATGTGTGAGACAACATTAACCAACCCCAAAAAAATTTATTATATAACCAACTCGACTTGAACTGAACCTATAATAATTTAATATGTGTCGTACATATATCAACCTACAAAAATTTCCACCCCAATGAAAAAAGGTTTAGAAGTCCATCATTGTCGACGAAAAATTCCCAAACTTCAAACGATCAAATTTATGCAAAAGTGGAGTTACAAGGTCCATAACTAGTGAAGTGAAAAAAATCATTTTGCCTTGTTGATTATATACTCAAAGTTGTCTCGTATATGCTTGATTGATGTAAAGATGCATGAAATTGTTCATCAACAACAACAAATCAGTAAATCAACAAGAGTAATAAATCAACAGTATATTATTAGTGGAAACTTGAGTATTAGTGACAACTTGGTCATCAACAACAAATGAGTTGTTGTAGAAGGTCAAATTATCCATAGTAAGTTAGTTATTTTTAATAGAGTTTCTGTTATGGTTTTTCTAGTTCACTAATATCTTGTGTTTAACCAAATTGCATAAATGATCTTTATGATTTATTATTCTTTCGAGTATGAGTTAAATGTGAATAAGAGAGGGTTTGTAAGATTGTTACCTACAAGGCCACATATCTTGTGTTTCAAGGTGATCTCGAGAGTCTAAGATACCAACCCATCAATGATGTAGTAGGGGATAATTATCCTTGTAAATAGAAATCTTTTACAATCAACACTAAAGTTTTCAAAATATCAAATTGGATGGAATATAAGTAGTATGCATGGTCCGATAAGAATCGCTATGATGTTGAATTGTTCAAAGTTGTTTATATTGAAGTTGATGTTACAAGATATAATCTATTGATCATGAATTGCCTAAAAATTTCTTTTTAAGAATACAAAATTGACACATTGTCTAATATACACATTTGGTTACTAACAAAAACCTTAAAACATTAATAACAAAATAAAGAAACTTACCCGCCAGATGTAAGATGTACCAAAAACATTGAACTTTTAAACAACTTACAAAAAAATATTGATGCTTTTGTAGACATAACTTGTACTTTAGCTTTAAGATATGTATTTGGTCTAGGATTGTTGGTTGCAAGGCTACAATTAATATATATATTTTAGGGGTTGCTGGATGGAAAAAGAGAACTCACAACCAATGCAATTTTGCAATTGGACCCATTTAACGATAAAATAAAATTATACCTAAAAATATTTTGTGTTGTAGAACATAAAAGGTATAAGATTATCAAAAAAATTAGCATAAGTTTCTTGGATATATGTAAAAAGAAATAGATAGTATTTTTAGGTCCTTAACTATTAATTGTTCTAGTCAGGAATGCCAACAATTTAAACATAGTTTAATCATGTCTTATCTCGGGTTTGACTCATTTAATTTAACAAAAATGTGAGTTTGGGCTCGACTCTTATGGAGCTTCATAACCAAAACTCATGCCTGGCTCGTGAGAAAGTTTTCAAGTTCAAGCTCGGCTCATTTATTGATTGTTGCTTATTAAAATTGTTAGTTCTTTATTTATATAAATGTATAATTATTCAATATACTATAAATAATATTTATATAAATATATAGATATAAGAGAGAGGGGGGAAAGAGAGAGAGAGAGAGAGAGTTAAAAAAATTTATAGTGACATTCTATTTCTAAAAAATAATAATACCTTTAACCATTATTGTGTTTTCCTAGGTAAGTTATACAACTATTTAATTAAAATATTAAATTTTCATTATTTTAATTTTAAATGTATACCAAGTAATATGAACATTTGTTTCAGGGAATCATTCAAAAAAAATACACTCGCTCAAGATGATCAAGATCTTCAAGTTATACATGAACTAAAGGTTATGCTAGACATAGATAACCAATTAGTTAAGGTTTATAGAATGGTAAGAGATTTATTCAATGACAATCCCCATGTCAACCTGAAGTTACGATTAATCGATAAGAGTTACAAAGATGGTGGGACATACAACCTACTAACTACACCTGAAGTGGTTGACTTGATTGTCGGTGACATTGGTTATTGTATCGATAAGCGTGATGTTATCGTTGAAACACAAAATGGAAAACTAAGATGTATCAGTGAGCTTCATCCATCATACCTTCCTCTACAATATTCATTGCTTTTCCTATATGGTGATGATGGTTATAGGGTAGAAATACTTCATAGAAACGTTGAAACTTCAACCAATAAAAAAAGGTTATCAATGAGAGAATTTTTTTCATATCGTGTTCAGGATCGTGATTGTAAGTTTTCATTGATACTAAACTCTCGAAGACTCTTCGAGTCGAATCATATACTATGATTGAGAGTGAAAGGTTAAACTAAATACGTAATCAGCAAAAAGTTCTACGAAGTGAGTCATACGACAATATTTGCAAAGAACAAAAAAAAGAAACTGAAGATATGCCTGACGTAGGTAAACGAGTTATCTTACTTTTATCTTTTACAAGTGGTTCGTGATACATGATGTAGAATTATCTTGATGCTATGTCTTGTAACACCTGGCCCCTCGCATCAACAATATTGTCCGCTTTGCCCACAAGGAGCTCACGGATTTGCTATTAGTTGCCCGGGTGAAAACTTCCCAAAGAGGTCACCCATCCCTGGACTGCTCCTACCTAAGCACGCTTAACTGTGGAGTTTTCCTCTCATCCACAGCCAATACGCCCAAAACGTGTTGTTGATGTTAAAGGCCAAACATTCCTTATGAACCAAGAATCTCTCCTGTCCACGACCGATGTGGGATATGTGTAGAGTGTCACAAGCACCCCCTGTTTGGACTCATCATTCTTGATGAGCCCGAGAAGTCACCATCCTTGGTGAGGTATGTCTCATACCCCGAATGACACAGGAGTGACTTTGATACCATTCTGCAACACTCGGCCCCTCACATCAACAATATTGTCTGCTTTGCCCACGAGGAGCTCACGGATTTGCTTTTGGTTTGCCGGGTGAAAACTTCCCAGGAAGGTCACCCATCCCTGGATTGTTCCCACCTGAGCACGCTTAACTGTGGAGTTCTCCTCTCATCCACAACCGGTACGCCAAAACGCGTTGTTGATGTTAGAAACCAGACATTCCTTATGAACCAATAATCTCTCTTGTCCACGGCCGATGTGAGATATGTGTAGGGTGTCACAAGCACCATCTATCACACCCTCAATTTCCGCAAACGGGGTAATACCATTAGACGTGTGACATACCAGGATCTTAGCCATTAGTTACACCAAACGACACAACAATCACAAAACATGATTTCTAATTTAAAATAAAGTTTCTCAAAATCAGAGTTAAATACGAAAACACAAAAGTAAATGCGGAAGCGTATAAACCATAATTTAAACTACGCAAACACGCGCAGCCCAAATAAGTATAATTTATAGAAAAATGCAGATTGTTCATTTGACTCTACGATGATGAATATAATACGAGATGTTCATATTCATGCGCATCTTAAGAACCTGAAAAAAATATTCTAAAGTGTCAACACAAGGTTGGTGAGTTCACATGTTTATCAGAAAACAGTAAGTAACAATAATAAAATCCAGATTAAGTAATCTATATTAATAGATAGCTAGCCTACAACAAGTCACTATGTGTATGAATTTCGCGACCGAGCTGACAGTAATAATATAATTAATGCCCCGGTTGTGAATGCCAGACTACAACACTGTAAAACAGGCTAACCATTCACCCGTTTGACGTCTAGTCAAACTAGCACGATTAGCCCGAGTGGGGTTTGTCAAACCCAGTAGATCTATTAACAATCACCTCGCTAATACCATGTTAACGATTTGAATGAGGCGTAGTGGTATCACAATATTAAACCAGTATATAGAGTATTATTAATCTAAAGTATTGTATGGTTTATGAAAAACAATATGTTTCTCTCCCCCAACAGAGAGTATGGTATGAAAATGGTGCTGTAAACTCACATTGAATGCACAACAACACGTAAAACAAGCACAAATAATCGGGTTCCAATAACCTGAATTCATTTAATATTTAATTGAGATTAAATATTAATAGTGGAATTAATTATCGAGAATAGAATAGCATGGGTCGTGATCATGGTTTGATTACAACGCAGGCTATCGGTTGATTCCCCACATGCAAGCAACTACACATACTATGTATCATACATAAATATATACATGAACACCAATCATATTACACATAACTAATAATATTTCATACATATTATACAATATATATACCCACGTACTCAAAGAGAGATTACAACATGCAGCCATACACCAAAACAAATGACAACCCACTGCAATCCCACTCCCAAAGACATGCATCGATGCACACATCTTTAATTAATTCATGGGACCACTTATGGTGACATATACACATTCACGCAAAGATTACATACATTTATATATGCATCGCAACACTTACATTCAAAGAAATACACACATATACAAACATTGCAGAATATAGATACGAAGAGAACACACACGTACATTCGAACATAAATATATATGTAAACCACACACACCGAGCACACACACACGGAAATAAGCACGCGCACACACACACAACCTGAAACCGTAACTGCGATGAACGTGAGTCATGAAAAGGGAAGCATCGTACCCGAAACCGAACAACATTGAACGATGATGAAGGAAAGAACCATACCTAAACAGATTGTTTTGGTTATCGTTCGAAACTTTTGGGGACGATGTCGATTGTCAAGAGCTCGTGGTTGAAAGCGAAGGAGATGTTGAAGGCTTCCGGTTGCGAGGAAAGGGCTGCTGCCGTCGGAGTGTTTGCCATGGAGGAGGCTGCAGTCGAGGGGTGCAAGTCACGGACAGTTATACGTGGCTTTGTCAAGGGTGAAGACTACAAACGGTGTAAAACTACTCATTTTAGATGAAAATGGTAATATTACCAACAAGACATAAAACGTTGTATACAAAAAGTGTTTACACATTTATTAGATAGTAATACAAATGTTCTGTCACTTCTATTTTCAAACTTTATTATTTAGTTTTCTAGTTTTTTCATAATGTTTATTTTGTCAAAAATATTTAATAAAGTCTGATGTTTTAAAACAATATTGTATCAAAACAGGCTCTAACTTAATTATTAAATATACTATAAGTTATATTTATAAAAATATATAGATATAAGAGAGAGAGAGGGGAAGAGACATTATAGTTAAAATAATAATAATAATACATTTAACCATTATTGTGTTTTCCTAGGTATGTTAAAGACAATATACTTAAGATTATAGTGTTGTAAAACATTGAAAGTATATAAATAATCAAAAGAGTTGATATAAATTTCATGGATATATGTAAAAAAATATAGATGTGATTATTTTAAGATCCTTTAACTATTCATTGTTCTAGTCAGAAATGTTAACAATTTAATATAGTTCAATCACGTCTTATCTCGAGTTTGATTCATTTAATTTAATGGAATTTGAGTTTGGGTTCGACTCTTATTGAGCTCCATAACCAAAACTCATGCATGGCTTGTGAGAAAGTTTTTAGGTTCGAGCTTAACTCGTTTGTTGGTTGTTGTTTATATAAATTTTTAGT
Organism: Flaveria bidentis; assembly: GCA_018326385.1. Taxonomy (NCBI): domain Eukaryota; kingdom Viridiplantae; phylum Streptophyta; class Magnoliopsida; order Asterales; family Asteraceae; genus Flaveria; species Flaveria bidentis. The sequence goes on along the minus strand of BJCM01154578.1, from coordinate 2,715 downwards.
TCTTTGTTTATATAAATGTATGCTTATTCAATATACTATAAATTATATTTAAAAAATATTTATATCTATACTATTATATAATATAATTTATGATAACAAGATAGTAATTTTACTCAAACAGTCTAATATAATATTTTAAACATAGAGTACAGGTAGTATATATAATAGTTTTATTTTTATATCTATTTAATAAACTCTTTTAATTAAATACTTAATACACATTATTAATACATTTTTAATAGCATGATATTATTTAATTCAATATATTTAATATTTTAATACTTCAAAAAATGACACTTAAATTTATTAAATACTATTTAAATAACTAAGTATACAACTAATATTTATAATGACTTATAGTTATATTTTAGGGGTATTTGGGTAATCAATAACTTTAATATTTATGACTAAATTTGTTAGTAAATAACATTATTTAATATGCCTAAAAATATAATAATATTAATAGTAATGATTATTTTCATTAAAAGGTTAACAACAACAACAATATTGTGTTAAAATTTAATGCTGTGTTTTTGTCATATTAATGTATCTGTAATAATTTAATAATAACATATCATTAATCATGATACAATATTCAATATTTTATAATAGTTTTTATTCAAATACTTTGAACGTATTTATTTTACTTGATATCCAAAATTTATTAAATATTATATGTTCAATATTAATATCATGACGATATAATAACGGATCACTAAAGAATGTGTAGATATCCATGAGAATTTGAATGCTTATATCATTGAACTTACTAAAAGCATGATAATCCCAAAAACTATCATTGTGACGTTCACATATACATTTAAAATCAAACCGCGGCATGATCGGGTGGTGCAAGTTCAATGTTTAAAGATTTATTTTTGTGTTTTACATGTCAAATTTTAAGAAATAGAGTGTAAGGCCCCGCTCCCGGAGACCTCACAGTTGGTCATTCACAGTTGTAATTACATAAAACATTACAAGCTTACAAATTTAAGCAGCGGAATTAATTTTTAACAAAAGCCATTCATCTCATTATAAACACTGTTGTTAGGAAATACACCTTGGTTTAATCAGTTTACAAAAGAATAGTTTAACTGCATTACAACACAACAGTGATTTTTATTAGGAATGGTTGTCAGTCTTGCTCCGCCGAGTAGCTTCCCCCACGTGCCATCCTCAGCAACAAATTACCGGCCAACTGAAAATGTATAAAAGTCAGCGTTGCTGAGTGAGTTCTAGTTTTAAAAGCATTAAAGTACCTTGAGTAGTTTATATATGAAAATACTCTTTTCATTAAAACCCTTTCCTTTATACTTCATTACATGAGCATACGTCATACATACAACTAGGTATAACTTTATTTATTCTTTCATTCATTTCGCACTTTCATCATTATCTTTCCGAGTCTTTTGCGACAACAGGGCCGCTCACCTCATTGGCAATCTCAAGGATTGCATACTAACCGAGTCTTTTGCAACAACAAGGTTGCTCACCTCATTGGCAATCTCAAGGATTGCATACTAACCGAGTCTTTTGCAACAACAAGGTTGTTCACCTCATTTGTCAATCAAACGATTGACCCTGTGTGCATCCTTTGGGGTAGCGAACCCGCATCACAGTTGAGCTAACGACAACAAGGCCGTGCACCTCCATACATTTGCTTGCAAGACTTTCATTATTCATTGGTGTTCCACTTTTCTTCATCATTAATCTTTCACTTATTAATGATAATACTTTACGTTACGGTCATAAACATACCATGCAATGTCACATAATATAAGGTAGTAATAATAATAATAATAATAACCGCAACAATAATAATAGTAATAATGGTAACAATAATAATGATAAGGGTCATAGTAACATTCATGCATAATCATGCAAATGAGCATTTATTAAACCCTAGTCAATAATAGTCAAAACCTTAACTGCACAGACTCCCACGAAAATTCTGCAATAAATTCTAAGTGATGGGCGCATCAACACTATTTGGGCGCATGAGCCCTGTTTGGGCGCATTTCAACTATGCAGGCGCCCCATCAAAACACTTAACAGTTTAACACTTAGGCGCATGAGCCTTTCAGGCGCATGAGCACTATTGGGGCGCATGAGCCCCAACACTTAGGCTTCTGGTCAAAAATCCTGGGCGCATGAACCACTGTTCAGGCGCATGAACTACACTTAGAAATTTGCTAAGAAAATTTCAGGCGCATGGGGTACTGTTTAGGCGCATGAAGTCTTAGGCGCATGGGAACACTTAGTTAGCTTAACCTATTGGGCGCATGGGCCAATTCTAGGCACATGAGCAGTGTTATAACACTAACAACATTCATAATCAATCCCAAACTCTATTATAATAGGTTCTAAACTTAGTTCTAACATTCTAAGCAACCTAAAACATGCACATGTCATAACCAAAACATCAAATACACCCAAAATCACACCCACCCACATATATATTCAAATATACTTACGGGTGTGAAAACCCAACTTTATAAAAACATACATACATACATTTCCAGCCCCAAAATCAGTTAAAACATGTAACTTGGGGGATCTAGAACTCACCTTTGACAACACTCGGGCAAGACTTCTTCAAACCCGACTGTAAGGGAGTTCGAACACCTAAACCCACCAAAAACACATACACACAACCGAACATACAACATACATAAGCACATAACCGAAACAAGAACTCAACAAAAACACATAAAC
>BJCM01154468.1:0-10908 GCA_018326385.1 Flaveria bidentis | reverse complement strand
AATCCTAAATTTAGGTTTTAAACTTCTCTAAATCTCATTTTATTGTTTGATTATATGCTATAGTTTTTTCAACTTACATCATTGATCATATGAGTTTTTATTCTTTGCTTGAAACTTATTATTTAAATATTTTGTTAGGATAGCTCCATTGTTTAAAATTTTTAACATACTTTATAACATTTATCTGGATGACAAATCAGATTGTGACGAGATTTTAAGCTAAATTGATTTGTTATATTGACATACAGTTATATATATTTAAATGTAAAGAGCAACTGCAAAACTACTATATTTATGTAAGATTTTTAATGACCATCAACATATTATATATTTAAATATTAATTTTATTTTATTATTTTGTTATGTGATCGACTCGACCGAACAAAACCAAAAAAAGTTCATATTTAACAGCAGACAAACTAAAACTTGCTAGGCCCATAAAAAGGTTTTGGGCCCAATCCTTCAAGAACCATTAAACTGTAATTTGTTTATCTTCTTATAACACCGTAAAACAACCTTTCTTATGTCCAAACATTTTCTTTTCTACTTGCCTGCTTGCTTAATTGATTATTTACTTTTATGATAAGCTTTTAAATATAATCACATTTTTATTGGGTTGTAAATGCCCAAACTAGTTAAGTTTAGGTTCCATAGGGTTTTATATAAAGAGATAAAAGTGTATCAATCTAATATCACAAGTCAAGATTATTAGTGAAATAATTAAGATGAAAATTCTTAAATATTAATTATAATATTTATAATTAAACATTTTATTTTTTAGTCAATAAACATTTAATTAACATTTTATAGGAAATGATTCAAATGAAAATGCCCTTAAAACTAAAAAGTATAATATGTAATTTTAATCATTAGTCTCATTAAAGAGTGGTTGAGATCAAATTATAAAGAAAAGTTTGTTAGATAAGTATTTTGAATATAACTATTTTTGTTAACTTTTTTCAAGATCTCTCATTCTTTTAGACGTTCATAACTTTTATATACAACAAAACAAGCATTTTTTGTATCTAAAACGAGTTTAGTATTGTTATATAAAAAGATAATAATTTTTTTATGTTTTTAAGCTCATATGATTTATGCTTGTCATTGTGTTTTTAGTACAATTCATTTTGTCTTTTGGTTAGTTATTGTATTTTTTCGATACTATTATATTTTTCTAAAATGGTAAATTTTAAAAAATATAATGGTGGAATTACATTGTTGTGTATCTCTATTATGTAAACTAAAATAATTAATTAACAACTAATTAATCTAATACATTAAAAATAGTGACAGAATAACACAATGTCACATTGTGGTTTTTGATAGTTACTGTGCTATCTTAAACATTATGAGTTTGAAACATACATTGTTAAAATAACATCATTATTTACTTCTAATTATAAAACATAATGATAGATAACAACAAATTTATATAATCTATAAAAACAATGATAAAATAATACATTTGTTATATTCAACACTATATATTTTGACAAATGCATTTATGAAAATATATCATTTACTTTTAACTGTAAAACATAATGATAGATAATAATTTGTATAATCTATAGAAAAAATAAAACATAATGATAAATACATATAACAAATGATTAATATATATGACATAATAAACTGAAATATGACATAGTGAGCATATAAGACATAATAAATTGACGTATAAAACAATAGAAAACATGTCTCAAGTCCACAATCAGTTTTATGTTTTTTACATTATACATCTAATTTACTATAACCTTAATCCATTTTATATTAGGAGATAAATCAATTATGTAATAATAAATTTTGTGAAAATACAAATCATATAATTGGTGTGTGTAATGAGTCTTATAATATACATGTGTATGTATTAAAACTAAAAGTTACAAAGTTACATATAAATATAGAAAAACTATGAGGTTTAGAGGTTAAGGGAGCCGAGTCCCCCTGCATAGGTTTATGGCAAGACCACATTACGGTTTTGACCATATACATAAAGAAATGCTCGCTCACATACAACACATTAAGTCAATAACATTAACTAAAGTTAATATTATTTATTTTAATTTTAATATTTTATTTATTTATTCTGACAATGATAGCCACCAACATTGTCTATAACATAATTAACATTTAATTAGGATTGTACCCGAACGTGCTTTGCGCGTTTAATAAACACGAATGTATTCATTCCCAGCGCGCACCACCATCATCTAAACGAGATCATACCAATTTAAAAAAAACACTCAACCTCATAAAACAAAAGTTTTAATGTAAAATTTGACTTAGAGCTTCACAAGACCTAGATGAAAACGAGAAGATAATAAAAGTAAGAAATGAACGATGATGAAGATAATAAATATTATCTATGTGTACGTACGATGTGTGATCACATTTTTAAACCTGTTATATTTTGAAGGAAAGTAAAGAACGGTTTTGAACAAAAGATAAAGTATGTTTTATTTTAAAACTAGAACACACTCAGCAACGTTGACTTTTATGTGTTTCCAGTTGGCAGGTAATGTTGCTGAGGATGGCACGGGACGGCTACTTAGCTCTTTTGGATGACATCCATATTTATAATGCTTTTGTGATGTAATGCAACATGTATTTTGTAACTTGATAATAATGTATTGTTTGCAAAAGCCCTTATAATAAAATGAAATGTTTATTTAAATGTTTTCGCTGCAACATTTTTATGTAAGATGATGAAAATATATGTTTTATGTGCGATGATTAACCGGCTGTAAGCGTCTGAGGAACGAGGTTTTACATAAAACTACCAATCTTACACATTGCATGCTCTTACACCGTCACTATTTTCATATTCGCCTAAATTCTTGACCCGATTTAGTCTTTCACGTGGACCTTAGTACCCTGTATAAAACCTGGTTCTCTCATCCCCTTTTTCTTCTTTCTAACTGAAAACCCTAGATCGAAAACATCATCTTCTATCTTCTAACCAGGTATTCTATGTTTAAATAATAAATTGGGCAAAAGTGATACGATTACTAAACCAAAATAAGTTAACAAGGCAAAATTATAAAATATAATTATAGAGTCAAATCACAACTACAATTATCAAAAAAGTCTAAACATATAAAAACTCTCACATGAGTTGGTTTTTTATTTTGTAATTTTTTTAATTAAAATAACTCTCATTTCGGAAAGTTAATGGAAAAAGTTAATCGTGTTAGTTAAGAGTAGCCAAATGGATTCAAATGACAATTTTTGTGAAACTTTTGGATGCAAATGACAATACTTTAAACTTTTGGATTTAAATGACAATTTTTATAAACCTAGGGACGTAAAACGAATTTAACTCTAATTTGAGTATTGTTATCTTATTATACATGAATAAAATAATCATTTAGGATGAAGAGGTAATGGAACATGCATAAGAAAGATAATTATCAAGATAATTGTAAATTACTAATCTTAGCGTTAGGCAAATGATTATTTGATTCTTTAAATCATGTTGACTTAACTGAAAATATACTTACCAAGACCATGAATGTTGGAGACTAAATGATATCAAGGTGCACTCTTTCCTTAAAGAAGAAAAGGCTCTAGAGAACAAACAAAAGTTTGTACATGTGGCATGACAGAATGCAACATCTACTTGTTGTATCAATAATGTATATGATTTCATGCATGTTAATATATAGGTCTAATTGTTGTATTCAAACTGTTGATTAATATAAATATTAAGGTTTTTAGTGCTTGACAAAGAGCCGCCATTGACGGCTTGAATTTTTTAAAGCTTACCATAAACAATTGATTGGCACACATGTGCTGTCTTTTTGTGAATAAAGAAGATATGCTTTTTGTATATAAATCTTGAAAGTGTATGTTAGCACACGCTAATTGTATCAATTGTCTCACTAATTGTTAATCTTGTATAGGCTAGATTGTACTGGGTTGTACCAATTTAAAAAGGTACCTAGGACTATGTTTGTAAGTATTGTGCTTCCGATTACAATCACTTATTGGGTTGATTTGTTTTTTTTATAATCAATAATCTATTTATATATTGATAGTTTGGGGATGCAAGCCTGCATAGAGATATCTTATTATTTAATGGGTCACTGACGATGTGTTTAAGCAACATCAATACTTAACAAAAGATAAGATCATGCACTTGATTTTTCATTGGTTTGTCACTTTTGCATTTCTTATTCCTTTTATTGGCACATCACATATTATTATGTGAATTTCTTGGATTCAAGTCATTGAATCTCATCATGTGATACGGATCTACCTTATGTTGAAAATCTGCTTAAAAGTTTTGTACCCTGTCTAAGCGTATACGTCTTCTCAATGATGTTTTTTGGGAATCTCCAGTTTGCATCCTCTTGAGTCAGGTATAATACTATAAAATTGATTGGTTTTTATTTGTTTGTTGTCTAATAAAGTGGATAAATGTTTAGAACATTTACATAGAGTTAATTATTATTTGGATATATTAGTATGATCATGCTTATCTTGATGGTGCTACTTTATAATGGATTGTAATTATAGTTCTGGATGTAGCTTACTTCTATATCTCATGTATTTTTATATGGATATCTACACCTTTCGGATGCACATATGTTTTTCTTTCAAAACCTCATTCATTGGCTGATAGTGGTAAACTGGAACTAGAATCAAATCAACTTGAATATAGTATATGAAAGTTATAATTCAGGCATGCTAGCTTTTACATTATTAAAATTATCCATTCATTAATATTTGTAGTATTTCTTGGACTTAGTTCTCTCTATAATGTAGTTGGAAGTTGGTTGATGGGTGTTGCAATAATTGAGAAAACTAAATTTGCTTTCTTGCTGAAAGTGTATCCACGAGGTTAATGTTTGGTTATTAAATCATTCACAAATGATTGAATTTAATCTTTAGGTGCTTTATCAACATTTGTTTCATTAAGAATGATTTTTAATTGTGTTGGACTTAAAACAATTTGATTGCATAGGTTTATGATTTATATCTCTAATTATTCTCTATCATGTTTGCTTATTAAGTGCGGTTGTTGTTGTAATGTTATAATGACTTTATTTGCTCTTTATGATCTTTGAAATAAATCCAAAGTTTTTTTGTGCTTACCATTGAATTTGTTTGTTTGAATTTTTTAAAATGTTTAAGTTATCGATTTAACACGGGTTCTTATTTGATGTATCTCTAAAAAAATTAGGATGTCTCAATTGGCCTGCCCCGGAGCTTCACCGCCTTCTAATTTTGTTAATATTAAGTTGCGTATATGATTTGTTGGGTGAGATGTGAATCAAGCAATGATGGATTTTTGATGTGGTAAAGATGTGATATGAAGTCATGTATTGATTGTTTAAAAGATGTTTAAGAAATAAAACAGATGTGTTATTTTTTGTTTGTAGGATGCATTCTAATGATGTTTTTCTTAACATTTAATTACAGTTATACAGTGATGACATTATGCTTAGTGGGTAACCATGATAACATAATGCTTAGTGGGTAACCACAATGCTGTAGATGAGTTATTTACTAATATATAACTGTCCATTTAGAACTTTAGGTTTTGAAGTTTTGATGCACATTCTATGGCATTTGAGCTAATGTAATTTGGTTTTGTGTGAAGAATCATCGTCATTTTATCATCGTTTCATGAGGTTTGTCTAAATAATGCTTGGTTAATTTGAAGTAATAGTTGTTCCTCAAGCCATACCTTTAATTACTAAATCTATTAGGTGCTACATAAGTTCCTTATAAATAGTTATTTTCATGTCAAATAGAACTTTAGCAGCTCTCACTTCACAAGAATTTCAAATGTCTTTATGGTTATTTCCTAAGCTAGAACATGGGGAGTACTAAACAATCAAGATGACCATTGAATAAGAAATAGAGATCTTGATGAAGATGTGTGCAAGTGCCAACTAATTCAATCTCTTAGCTTTAAGATATGGGATTAATTACAAATGTACTTGATCGTTATGAGTACTGCATAATTGTTGTATAAGCTAAAGTTATTTTAAGTGTTTTGGATTTTGAATTTATGATAAATGATTAATGATGAAATATGAATATTATGATTATGATTTGGGAATATTGTTTTGATTTATCAACACCAGTTGTATCATCAAATGTTATGTCTGTATTGTTTTTTATTTGTAACTAATTTTAAAGATCCATATGAGAAACATAATATTGGTGTTTTGGTTGTGGTCAAACCTCGAACGAAACCATCTATCCTAATATTATCACATAAAATATTAAATTTTAGGAAAAGATTAAAAATATTGTTTATGATGTGTATTACAGCCTTCTGAAATGTTTGTTTTCTGACAATCCTTTTTATCTTTATTAATTATTAAACTGGTGAATCACTCTTCACTCTATTCATATATATACAAATTGTTCTTAGAAGATTGTTATTTTACAAAGATTTTATCTCTATTAATTGTTAATCTTGGACCGTTTGATAAGAACATATCTTTCAAATTCTAGAAAAAATAATTTTTGCTTTTTGTTTGTTTTGTAATGATGATTAACAAGATCGAGGGACAATAATTGTCTAAAGTTGATTCTCTTAGAGGATGTTATTTTATGAAGAATTTATCTCTATTAATTGTTAATCTTGGCCCATCTGATAAGAACATCTCTTTCAAATTCTACAAAAAACAATTTTCGCTTTTTGTTTGTTTGGTAATGACGATTAACAAGATCAAGGGACAATAATTATCCAAAGTTGGTTCTCTTAGAAAATTGTTATTTTATGGAGAATTTATCTCTATTAATTGTTAATCTTGGGCCATCTGATAAGAACATCTCTTTCAAATTCTAGAAATAACAATTTTCGTTTTTTGTTTGTTTTGTAATGACGATTAACAAGATCGAGGGACAATAATTGTCCAACATTAGTTTGCATATAAAAAATTAGTTTTTATGAACAATTGCATGTTGCTTTATCAAGTGTACAGTCTACAAACAATTATTCATTTTAGATCAAAATGATAATGTTACCAATGAGACACAAAACTTTATGTACAAAGAGATGTTTAAATATTACTTGTATTTGTAAACATATAAATAATGTTTTCAATTACTGATGATGCCTATTCTTTAATAAGTGATTTAATGACGTTTAATTATTTAAGTCAACCGTGTAACACACGAGTTTAGAGATCTTTTTGGCAATTGCTTCAACTTCTACTTTGTATTCCTTCTCTTCTTGAATCTATAAAAATATGACATCAATACATTTAAGTAGCGAAAAAAAGTATATAGTTGTTATATATATTATGTTATATCATGTTCTGTGCGTAAAAACTAATTTGTTGACCTGTTAACCAACCCATTCAACATATCCATCTTGCCAACCCTTAGACTAGTATGGACACAAGATGCAAGGCACGACTATCTTATAGCACCATCAGAAAATTCAATTACACCAAGAAGTTTTTGATGTCTTACTTTTTCATTTGCTTCAACTTCTACCTTGAATTCTTTTTTTCCTTGCCCATACAAAAATATGACATCATAAAATTTAAGCAACCACTAATATTAGTCATAAAATTTTCAATTATCTTATAAGTAAATTATGAACTGCTTGAAATATGTCAACTACAAATTGACAAACTTCATTTTTGCTTTTTTACAATATTATTGGATATCTTGACTTACACCTTGGTATTGTGGATTTGTGTTAAGAGTTGGTGGGCTGTATAAACCTCTTTTACTGTAAAAAAGAAATGATGTATGCATGGAACAAGAATTTTAGTATGAAGCATGTGTAATGCCTGACTCATTTATTGTAGTACTGCATGTTAAATTTCAAATTTTTGTGCAGGATGTGAAGATTGTTTGCCTTTTTATTGACGGGTCAACATTCTCTTTCAAGTTAGTCATATGAGCATAGTTTAATTTATTCATTTCAAGTTTGATGACTTACTCGGTTGTTTCCTTTTAATGTTTTAGATCATCATGGTTCTTGTATGGCATCTATGGGATCTAGAAAGGTTGATGCAACCAAATCCAAACACTTAGACTAATTTTTGGTGCAACTTATAAAGGACTTCCGAAGGAAATGGAGTTCTTCCGAAGACAAAGTGCAATATCAACTTCCGAAGGAAAAACTCCAACTTTCGAAGACAAAGTCTTCTCTTCCGAAGTTCAAGACTTAGAAGAATTCAAAGACAATGACTTCCGAAGTAGAAGTCCCCAAGCCACGGAAGAAGCAACCTCTTTCGAAGTATAAAAGGCTTAGGAAGAACTTGTTCTTCCGAAGCCAATTAACCTTCAGAAGATGCTGCTATGAACTAGTGGACATAAGTATGGTCCTTGACACCCCGCTGCAGACCTCTGATACTACATGGCGTTTTCCCAAAACGCCATGCAGTTGACCATACTTTATTCCACTGTTTACCTTTATTTGTTAGTACAATTGTCAACTTTAGTTGGTGACAAAATGTAAGTCATGGACATGTCATGACTATCATATCTTAAATAAGACATTATCTAAGATACCATAACTATAGCTTTGTAGTATCTACTTTAGTTATAGGATTCCAGCTGGTATCAAAGTATAACTGGCTTTAGGTGATAGTATATATAGTTTCTCATTATAACTCTTGTATCATGCTTGTAAGAGTCTTGTAAACTTAGAGTTGAGAAGTAATATATACAAGTACCTTGAAAATTATGTCTTTATGTTCTTGAGTTACTTAGTATATTATAATCAACTCTTTGATATTCTGCTTCATCATAACCGTGTGAGTATAAGTGAGTTTGAGAGAAAACCAAGTGTTTAGTGATATACATCGATCCTGCAATTGGTATCAGAGCTCTTTAGGCTCTTGATTGTGTGATCTTACCATCCAAATCAACTTGTTTCACTCCACTTTTAACCACACTCTAAAATGGCCCTTATTCCGAAATCTAAAGTTGAGATGGGGACGATGACCAAAGCACCCATCATCACCCTTGAAAACCTTAGACAATGGAGCGGACGTATAGAAGGTTTCATTAGGTACCTAGATAGTAAAATGTTGTTTTCTATCATCAATGGTCCTTACAAGCCCAAGGTTGCAGCACCAGGAGGAAATAGTGCCATGATCGAGAGGGATATTGAAGACTATTCAAATGAAGACCGGAAGAAGATGGACATAGACGATAATGCTATGACGACTCTTATGACTGCTATACTCAACTCCATCATGGTGGGGTTTGAGCATTGCAAGTCAGCCAAAGAGATATTTGATGCACTATCACAAATGTTCTCTAACTCCAATGACTCCAAGAAAGATTCACTCAAACAACAGTTTGAGAACTTTACCTATATTGCTGGAGAGACCCTCAGCCAGCAATACTTCAGGTACATGGATCTTATTGCTTTCCTTTAGTTTGTGGGAGTTGCCATTGACTTGAGAGATCTCTCAAGAAAAATCATGAGTGCACTTCCAAATGAGTGGATGTTCTACTGTGTCTCCATCAAAAGGACAAAGAATCTGAACTCCCTCACCATGACTGAACTATACAACATTCTTGATGGATACCATGTAGAGATGGAAAATAAGTGGGGCTATTCGATGAGTAGACCCTCAAGCCTTTCTGCTAGCAACGCTTTAATGGTTGGTGAAGTCTCAGGACCCACCCAACCTCAGCAGTACCTGACATACTCGCAACAACCATCCTGTTTTTCAGGACCGTACATCACATTTCTTGAGACTCCAAGGTCTCAACAAGCTCAACAAGGCTCTTTACAGGACAACTATGCCTTTGTTTCAGGAAGTGGGTACTCTAGTGATCATCAGTTTTGCTTTGATGATCTAGAGTGCTTTAGCCCAGATGATGTGGAGTACGTGGACATATTCTAACAAATGGATCTACTTACCTACAGAGAAAAGAAGTTATTTAAGAGAACTAGAAGTCAATTCCCTCAAAACTCAGCTAGCAACAAGTTTGGGTTTGACAAAACCAAGGCAAAGTGTTACAACTGTAACCAACTTGGTCATTTTTTAGGGAATGCAAGGCTCCCAAGTCAAATCCAGGAACCTCTCATGCCTCCTCACTTGCCTCCACACCAAAAGCCCCTAAGAAGTCAACTGAACCAGTAGTTCTAGCTCAAGAAGTTGACTGGAGCTTCATGGTCTAGGATGTGACTACTGCTCAAGCACTCATGGCTGGAACAAATGACAATAATGTATATGAACATCTCTGCACTTCAGCTTGTATTGCTAAGGTAAAACTGTATCAGGACTACAATATGAAAATCAAATATGATATTTGCAGGATTGTTGAAGGGTTTAAGTTACAACACAACAACACAAAGAGAAGATTAACTAAACTTTAATTAAATAGTAAACTGGATTAACAAAGATGAGATACTAAGAACACAAGTAATGCAAGAGATAGAACACAAAGAACACAAGTATTTGGTTTTCAAGAATGCAGTATATTGCCTTCTCTATGTTCTATTACAAGTGTTAAAAGCATATTTAAAAGATACAAGAACATGATATACTTATACTACATCCTACAGCCGGTTATACTTTGAAATCCAGCTAGATACAATTGACTAGACACAAACAAAATCAATTGTAGAGTCAAAAGGCAGATTGCCTTTTGACTTGTGACTATGACATGCCATAGCTCACATCCTATCTATTACAAAAAGGATAAAGTACATAAAGTAGAAAGTTACAGACTCAAGACCTCCATGTATAGTTACTAAAAGCATGGACCTTTTCACCAACTCATGTAAGTTGGTGACTTGCAGAGGTGCAGCGGAAAGGTGTCCAGCTTTATGGAACAGTACATCAGATAAAGCATGTTACTAAAAGTCTTCGGAAGAAATCTGTCTTCATGAACTTGAAACTTCGGAAGACTTTGTCTCTAAGGCTTCGGAAGACTTCATATTTGGCTTCGGAAGATATTGGTCTTGGC
>BJCM01154416.1:0-12963 GCA_018326385.1 Flaveria bidentis | reverse complement strand
TGAAGAAGAAAGTTGAAGAAATGGAGAAGAAGAAGAGGCTAGGGCTGGTATGGGGTATTTATACCCAGCCCTAGTTTCGCAAAATGACACGTTTAGTCCCCGATCTTAGCCCTCGGGTTTCCAAATTTGTTTCGGTTGAAAACGATATTAATTAGACTCGTTATATTGATGACAAAGATGTAATTAATGGTTTTTGAAACTTAAAAATGGTTTTATTTATAATAATAATGTATATAATGGTGTATTTTATGGTGATGATAGTAATATGGGCAAGGTTTTAAATAACAGTTATGTAATGGCAAAGCATAAGCGTATCCACACAGGTAAATAATAAAGGTGAGGAATGACAGATTAACGAAAAGATGACGGAAATACGTCAATAGACGGACCTTTGGTGACGGATGTCACATCCAACCCCTTCAGCAGGTCAAGACTCAATTAACCTTGATTCTTGACTTGCAAGGGATAGTCAGAAGGTCAGTGAGCTACACTCCCAAAGAAGGAGAAATCATTCATGATCTGACTGATGACCAGCTGGCTGAGATATTCCGACTTAATCCTGACGAAATTATCAAAGATGCTCCAGAAGTTAATGTACTGAGTGATGAGGAGCTACAGGATGTAGATGAGATTGAGGATATTACAGCTGAGCACTATCCACAGTACGCTGACTATGAAGGCCATGTTATACCCAATGTGGGTGATACTTTTGGCAGTGTTACATTTGAGAAGCTGGATAAAATGGAGAAAGAAAAGGAGAAAGAAGAAAGCTCGGCCCAAGCTTCGGACGCCAATGTCGAATTGAAGAAAGTTGAATGGGCGGCTTGTTTTGCTAAAATGAAGTTCCAACACGCACCTACAAAGTTGAATGCCTACACCAATCTGTATAGAGTCAAGAAACATCAGAAGGTGTCCATCAAAATCATAGCGTGGGCTTATTTTGAAGACTTGAATGTCTATGCTGTTAAGAGAGAAAAGGGGATTGAGTACTTCAGATATCCTCATGATCTGAAGACTCTTCCTGGTTTTGAGCTCAACCGACTGGCATGCTTAGATCTGCAATATGCTAATCCAAGGAAGATGTCAGGTTGGTTTGAAGCTACGTTGAAGAAAGAATACCACACCAGGTGGGTAAACTTCAGACCTCAACAACCGAAGAGGTACATGCGTAGGTCTGAAGTGGATCCGATATCTGGGAAGCTGAAAGTAGTGCTGAAGTGGAGTCCTTCGCGCACAATGTCAAAGATTCCCTTAAGGGAAATGCCTCAGGACTTCACTTCACACTTCAAATGGTGGTATTATGATTGGAGGACAGGAGAAGTGGTCAAAGTTCTGAACAAACAAGGAAAGATAGAGACTATCTAGGTATTTGACCCTATGAGGCTTACCAAGTTGTTAGCTGAAGATATTTACACATTATACAAGTGGCCATTGTTCTATGACACGCAGGATATAGTACAAGCTCTTCAACTTCAACACGTCATACGACTCTGCTTTGTATTTGAGATACATGCAGGAGTCACAAGAGAAGAGAAGTACAAGAAGTTTGAAGAACATATGAAGAGTGTTAGACAATAGAGGAAGCTAGGTCCAAGGGGGAGTTTGTAGATACATGTGTACCTAGTTTATGAGCTTAATGTAAATGTCTTTCATATCTTAAACATATGTAATGAATAGGTTCTATGATATATAATATGTGGCCGATGATTATAATGTTTAATATTTAATAGTATTATTATGTGTTAAAGTACAATGAACTTACTATATAGGTTTGAGGTTGTTATGCATGGTTCTTAGTCAATAATGATTGAGAAATATGCTCAAATTAGTCGTATGAGTCTTCATGCGAATGGACCATACTAATGGACCATACGCATGAATACATCATGCTTATGTACCAGTCGCACGACTGAACCAGGAGACTGGATCAGTCGCACAATTGAGACATAAGATTGACTCAGTCGCACGACTGAACCTTCAGTCGTGCGTATGGATCAATCGCATGATTCAGTCGCACATGGTTCAGTCGTACGATTGGAAACCCATAACCTATAAATACCACGTAATTCATGGAAAAACAAAACAATTAAGATAATACTTCATAATACATGAACCCTAGTCGTCTAGAACGTCCAAGGAAGCCTGTCCAACTTCATAGATCATTCCTGATCAATCTCTATTTGTTCATAACGTTTAGTTTCAATCTTATATCGATCGGGTAATTGTTCTCACTGATTGGATCGCCAATCAAATAGGATTCTGCACTATTTGATTCGGTATAACGCAGAATCTGTTAGTATTCCGTACGTACACGGTCCTGACATGTTTTACCCGATTAAAGAAAGGAGAGGAAGGGCGGTGATAGGTGGCTGCAACTTTTGTTTTACCATATGCAATTCACAGTTACCATAAATTAAAAAATACATGTGGTCAAAATCGAAGAAAGGAAAACATCTCTATTCATTCAATTGGTTTTTTAATATTATGTAATATTTTTTTTAATTTATTAAATCTAAAAAAGTGTTAAATAATATTTATAGTAATTAAAGTAATTATTTAATACGAGAGAGAGACGTAATTTTTTTGATAAAGATTATTGTGTTGTCGACACGTGTAATCTTAAAATACTCTTTTATTAAAGTATGAAGATTTATAAGGGTTGTATCATGATTTTTCATATTTCTTCAAATATAAGAAGTCAAAGTACAACCTCATAAATATTCCCTCTCCTTCACCACAAGCACTAATAACCGTCCTTCAAAATATTAGACACACACTCGCATAGAAATAAAAAACTTAGTGCGAATATTCTTATAACCGATATTAGATAGTTGACTTTTTAAGTTATCCCTAAATCTCATTTCTTCTTATAACATTAAACTATTTATTTGTAAACTATTAATTCAATTAAGTTACGGTGACTATCATATTAATTCATTTAAGTTACGGTGACTATTATATTTATGATTATTTGAGTTTATCAAATCTGATAATTATGTTATTAATTAATAATTAACTTTTTTATTTTAATATTAAAGTTTACAAATTTTTAGTTAAAATATAGAGTTAATATCGATTTTGGTCCATGTGTTTTATATATTGTCTTTACTTGAGTATGATACTTTATTTTGTCTTTATTATTGGCCTGAGTTTTTAAAATCGTTTTTGTTTACATCCTTTTAACTAAGAGTGTTAACATTTTCTGTTAGATTTTTCTAAAAAGAAAAAAATACCCTTAGGATCGAAATAGATATTACGAACTTTATTTTTCTTTTTTGAGTTAATCTCGATTTTGGTTCCTGGGTTTGATATATAGTCTTCACTTGAGTACCAACGTTTATTTTGTCTCCATTATTGGCCTAAGTTTTTCAAATCGTTTCTATTTTCGTCCTTCTGACTAACGGTATTAACTTTTTCTGTTAAAATTTTCTAAAATGACCAAAATACCCCAAGGGCTTAAATAATTTATTAAAAATCTCACAATCTCACTTTTAATTTCTATCTCTACTCTCTCTCTCTCTCCCCTTCCTTTCTCTATCACAAAACACCACCTCTTTCCCCTACCATCTGGCAACCACCTCCACGACCATCGTCCCTATGAGCATTTTGCCGAAGTGTTTGACCTGGGTCTTGCCGTCGAAGTGGCGGTGGCCGCCGCTAGGACCTGGCGTCAGTGTAAGTTCTAGGGAAGGAACGGGGCCATCGCATCATAGATCGGGAGAGCCGGTGGAGCTCTCGCCAGAACAGGGGCAGCTTGTTTTTTCAACCGATGAGTACTCGGATCCACTTCCGGAACTCCCTCTAGCAGCACGACGGAGATGGAGGTCAAACTCCGGCGACGGTTGTTGTTATCACCTTTTAGGGGTTGGAGATGGAGGTCATTTAACTCGACCCGGGTGGGGATTATGTGAAACAAGAGCAAATTCTGAATCGATTTGAAATTTTCCAGTTCAAGTAAAAACCGTTTGAACTGTAGATCCACGTTTCTCTCCAAAGCTTCATTATCAGGAGCAAAAATGATGATACTGTGATTCGAAACTATTTCCTTAAGGGTTTGAAGCAGTAGAGCTTTTTCCATGAGCTCTGATAGCTCAGTGTAGTGTGAATTGAGGAGGGCCACGAGTATAGAGTTAGAATTGATCTAGGTGGGGGTTGATATAGCATTTTGAAGGTGCAATATAGGTGCGTTTAGAGAACTGATGATGTATAAATCTGGAAGAGGGTTTAGAAGAAGATGGTGTTTTGAATGAGGGGTATTTTAGTAAATTACAATCACTTAACAGAAAAAGGTTAACATCGTTAGTCAAAATAACGAAAATAGAAACGATTTGCAAAACTCAGGCCAATAATGGACACAAAATAAACGTTGGTACTCAAGTGGAGACTATTTACAAAACCCAAGGACCAAAATCGAGATTAACTCTTCTTTTTTTAAATCAAACCACCACTATCAAGCTGAATATTAAATTATTGAATTTACTAACATAATAAAGTGGGGCCACTATAAATGAAAACAAAAGCCAATTTAATCTTTCTTTGACTTCCGCTCGGCTCTCCCATCTTCGACTGCACCACCGTGACTCCCATCACGCAAACATCAACTACAGATTGATTGGTCTCATCACTCCTCGTCTTCGATCTCGAATTGGTATGTGCATATTGCATATCTTCAGATTTGTTAGCTTACAAACACTGAAAGACACAGTTAAGTTTTCGATCACCGAAACGATGATATGTCGTTGACGATTAACAATTTATGTAACAAAAATCAGATTATCGGAATGGGTCTACACATATTCACATCAATTTTATGTTGTAAGCATATTAATAATGATTTTAATCATGATTTCGATGTTTTAATCATATACGAAACTACTTGATCGTTCTGTCGGTGATTATTGGTTTTTATTGTTGTCAACGGATTTAGTCACTTATAGGCATGAAGTCTATGCTGATTAACTCGATTAATACATTTTCATTGTTGTGTTTTTAGATTGTGATTCGGAGATGGATACTAGTTGTTGAATTTTGGTGTTATTTGTGTGATTTTTGCAGAGGATGGAATAATGTACATAAAGGATGGAGCTATCATAAGTGTGTTGTTGTTGTATAAAGTGTAATAAAAAAAGAAAAGGAAATCAACACAAATTAATGCATCAATTAACGATAGATGTGGTGGTGGTAATGGGTGGCGGCGGTAATTGTCGATGGCGGAGGCGGTGGGTTTGAGAAAGAAGAAGGGGTTTATGAAAGTGGTTAGTGGGTCCCATTTAATCAATTTTGTGTTTTCATAATTTATTAAAAAATATTTTTGTAATGAGTGGTGTTTTGGTCTTTTTAACACTCACTTAACAAAAAAATTAACACCGTTAGTCAAAATGGCGGAAATAGAAATGATTTGCAAAACTCAGGACAAAATAAACGTTGGTACTCAAGTAGAGACAATTTGCAAAACCCAGGGACGAAAATCGAGATTAACTCTAAAATATATGTTTATATCATATTTTTAATATTACAAACAACTCTTTCTTTTTAATTAATTTTAAAAACGATGATATTATTTATATTTTCGGTAATGACTATTTCTTAACAACCTTCCGTTGATATAACATAACCACATCATTTATAACCTTCAATACCGTTACACAATTTTACCTTACCTTTACAAGCACAGAAATGTTATAATGCAAAGTACAAGATGTGTAATAAGCTTCTTAATCGGGGTTGACATGAATTGACTTGCAACACTAACCAGAAAAACTACATAACGAACACTAGTGATAAGATAATTTAGTTTTTATTTATTAAGTTTTACAATAATTACTATTACAAAGGATGGTTAATGTAATTAGTGTAGTGATTTCCGAATGAAATTAACCTATACAAAAACTATAATTTACTATAGACTAAATATCGATCTAAATCCCTTTAGTTTGGTGGCTACAATGAGTTTTATTCAGTAGTTTAAAAACGTCCGATTTAATCACTTTGTTTTAAATTTTATTACAAGTAACTATGTTCCACTAATGACGTCTAAATTTTCTATTATTATTTTATAAAAAGACCAGAATACCCCACACCTAATAATAAAATAATATATTTTAAATTATCCCCACCCCCACCCTCACCCGCTCCACACCTCTTCCCTTAAAACCAAAACCACCATACCATCACCATCTCCATTAGACCACCACCATCTTCATCACATCATTATAATCTTAACTCCAGTCAAAGCAACCCCCACTGCTACCACACCACCACCACCCATGTCCATAACCCATATCCTTTTCACTATTCTTTTTTCTCTTTCACACTTGCTCTCTTTCACTCTCACTCTCTTTATGATGGAGGTTGTTCAGATCTTTTCCATTTCAACTTTGGCCGACAACCCCACACCACCATCGCCATCCGCGCTCATCAAACCGTCACATCACCACCCCACCACCATTCTAAAAATCATATTTTTATGTTTGGTAAAGAGGGGGGATGAATGTTTCATGTGGTCGTTGACAATGCCTCTAATCGAAGTTTGGTCGTCGGTGTTGGTCGGGGAGGTGACAATGTGGTCTGGTTAAAGAGGAAACAGGTGGGATTTAGGTTTTGGTTCAAATCTGAGTGAGTGGCAGTGTGGTTGCCGGCGAGAGGTGGGTGGTGACAGTGAAAGTGGTTCAGATGTGGTTAAACAAGAAAACAAATGGGGTTAAGAATTGGTATAATGATGTGGAGTGGGACCCATTTTTTGTTTATTTGTAAGTTAATAACATTTTGAGTTCAAGGTATTCTTATCTTTTGTTTACAAATTAATAGAGAGATTGGATGGAGTTAATGATTTGGATTTAATCGTGACAAAATCTGAAACATAATGATCATGATGTGTGTTTTTAAACTATTGGATGAAAAGTGTTATAATCATTAAACCACAAATATTAAAATCGTAATTTACTCTTTACTATATATTAATAAGAGTAAATTTTTGTTTTCCTTCCTGTGATTTGGTTATATCATTATTTTCATCCAAAACTATTTTTCATTATATTTGGCTCCCCAAGGTTTGAAAAAGTTGATATTTTCATCCAAAAATGTTAGCTTATTTTTTTAAAACGTTAAATATTTATCATTAAAATAATAATTATGTAAGTTTTCATATAAAAACAAAATCCTAATTTATGTTTACGTGATACTGATAAAATTTCAATTACGGGATTTATGTTTTTGGATAAAATTACAAAATTTTGAAAAATTAAAGAGCCAGATGCAAAAAAACCGTTTCGAAAAAAATGACATGTACGACTAGGGAAAAACGACAATTTACTTTATTATCTACCTACGTATTCTATTAAGAGTGTCATATTACCTTTAACTAGCCTATTAAATTAAGATATTTTAACATGTCACAAACACAATCAACCCTAATATTAAACTTACGGGATCTGATTTTAAAATTAATCTTAGTTTAATATTAATGAGAATTCAATCATGTCAGTTTTTTTATATTTGTTTAACAATTTCGAATTTAAAAATTAGAAGATGTCATAGTTTCAAATTCTATTAGTAAGTTAAAACTCTTAACTCTTTAATACTAAATATAATAACATGTCGAACTTTCCATTTTAGTAATATTCTTTTCCGGTTTAAATTTTTAAATCAATGAATTTAGGTACAGTTTTTGTACCTTATTATAATATAGATTAGATACTAATTTGTTACAAAAATTGATATAAAAATATATATAATTATAGATATGTATAATCTAATATATGTTATTGATAATATGTTAATGAAATTACTGTATATAACAAACATATTTAAGTTATAAAAATAATATAAATAAATATTCTTCATAATTATCCATAGATCTTTATATATGTATTTTAAAAGTATTTTAGTTTTAACAATATTTAGCTGAAAATTAACCTTTATTTCAAAAAAGATCAAGACTTATTAAAGTATTTTTAATGAAATAATTTAACGATTTACAGAAATAATTTAATTGATTAATATAGTAGTATAGTAAATTAACATTTATTAAGGAAACTCATTTAAAAATTTATCAAAATTTTTAAGTTTATTATGATTAGAACATGTGAACAAGATAACGTGAACATTCTAAAAATATCATGTGGTTATAGTCTTTTTGTTTTATTATGTTGTATATAATTAAATAACAAAATTTTATTTATTAATAAGAAATCATCCTGTTTTCTAACATTTAAAATACAATGAGATCATATTGTTAACATAATTTTTTCTTCACATTGTATCGTTTCTTCCATTTGTAAACTTTAACATATCAAGAATATCTTTTCCTTTGACATCTATATGTTATATAATCCGCGTAACACTCGTGTCGGTAATGTACTTTTATATAAAATTATACCTTTACTGTTTTTATGAGCACAAATGAACACAACCATCCATGTTTGATATCTTTATTTACTTTTTTGTCGATTATTCAAATTAAAATATTTGTATGGGAAATTCTCAAATTGTTCCTTTTATTATGGGTTCCCCAAAATATTTTTATTTTTATCAAGTTTTGAAAATATACCCTATTGAATAGGTGGCTGCCTATAAGGAGGAGGCGTCAACGCCCATTCACTAGTTACGAGGTGTGAAGCGGCGGCCGCTTGTATGGTAGAACCAACCGCCTGTGTGGTAGAGGCAACCGCCTGTATGGTAGAGGTGTCGCACCTCTTAAACGTGTATAGGCGGCTTGTCATCTATGTGTGTCACCAAGTCATTCGTCCATTTATAAGGTGTCAGCGTCTGCTCAGCAGGAGACATTTTCAAAACTTAGTAAAAGAGAAGATTTTTTTGGTAAACAACACTAAAAATGAACAATTAGAGAATTTTTCGTTTTCGTATTGTTTGATAACAAGTCCTTCTAAACGTTACGAAGAATACCCTTATCGGAAAATCATGAAAGTACTCTAAACAGCAGAAGGAAAATATGTCTAGAATTTGTAAGCTAAATACAGAAAGATATATCATTGTTTGTTAATTATTTATCAAAATTTGACGTCACTATTCCAATTTTTAGGTTAGACTTATCATCACTTTTTAATTATTTATCAGAATTTAGATGCCACATTTAAAAGTGAAGTGATTGGATTGGATGTATCGAGTGTGATATGTTTCTTCTTGCTTACTCTTCACACTTTCAACCATCTATTCTCTGCATTGATCACTTTATATCTTGAAATGACAATTCTAATACAATGACCAAATTGTCCCTTTTGACATGTCTATCATTAAACTTTATTCTTATTTTACTTTGGTATGTCATATTCTATTTTACTAGTTTACAAATTCCCATATTTTTTATTTATATTATTTTTTGTAATAATATGAAACAACGTTTTCTTTTTATCTATCTTCAATTTTACTTGTGTCGTTTTTATTTTAACATACACTATAAGGAACAAGGAAAGGCTTGGGAGTGTTTACTTTAAGCGTACTCGGGCACCTTGGGCAATAAGCTTCTGGCGCCTAAGGTTGTTTGGCAATGTCAACACAAGTGTTTGGGTAGAGAATTTCTGGTGGTTGAAGCCCAAGTGAATTGTGAAGAGTGAGTAATTTGGTTAGTTTAGATATTTGGCTTGTGCCCACATAAATTTAGATAGTGGTTCTAATTTGAGTAGTTTAGATAGCTTGTGATTATTTATACTATTATATAATACATATTAAAAGTATAAAATGATAAATTTATTCAAAGTGTAAGACACATGTATAACATTTTAAGCATAGGCTACAAGATTTTTATGCAATAGTTTTACTTTTGCCCCTATTTAATAAAATTTTTTTAATTATTGTATTATTTAAGACATATTATTAATACATTAATTTATAATGTGATATTATTTAATTCACTTCATTAAATTTTATTTTATTTATAATAATATAAATTGACAATTAGATTTATAGTTACTAATTATCTATAACCTATAATAAAAGAATGTTTCTTAAGACACGTGTCATCATTTTATCATAACAAAAAAATTATTTCATTCCTCTCTTTCATAATAAATATAAAAATTATAAAAACAATTAGTTTGACTTTCCTTTTAAACTAAAATATGTTAAAAAAATATATATATTTATATTTGTGTTTCTTGTCTCTCTCATATTAAATAATAATTATTGTAAATAAGTAAACTAAACTATTAAACTTCTAAAATATAAATATAGTTATTTTAATAATTTATTAATACATCTTAAATATAGGGTAATAATTTCGAATTTATTATGTGTTATCATTTTTAAATATTCATTATATTTTTATTTCAACAATAAATGATAACATCTAGAAAATAAAATATTTATAAAACTAATGATTTTAATGTTTATTTATTCCACTTATGTAATACATAGGCTCTAACATAGTAGTTTTATAACTAAATACCATTTAAATTAAGTATTATTTTATTTAAATACTTATATCCATACTATTATATAATACATTTCTTTGAATAGAAATGTAATTAGGCCAAACATAGAAGTTTTGAAGCAACACATACAAAAGAATACAATGCATTTAAAAGAGATAAATAGGAAATTGATTAAGATTTAAAAACACTTTAGACACAATATGGTAAACTTACTCATTAAATTTAATATACCTTGACATTTTTGTCCTTGTCATTTTTATGTTTATAATAAACATTACTAATACATTATTTAATAATATGATATTATTTAATTCACTTCAATAAATTCTATTTTAATTATGATACTATATATTGATATTTAAATTTATATTGACTAATTATATTTTATAACTAAATACTATTTAAATTAATTATTAGTTTAATTAATTATTTTTTATTTATTATATTAATTATATAGGAGAGAGTTTTAATAAAAATCAAATTATAATTGAAAACTAAGAAAACCACTTTATACCCTTTGATTTTTTTGATCAATGGTTAATATTGATTAGTGACATAATTGTAATTAAATGATTTTTAAAAGATTTAAATAAAAGATGGTAGGTGTATAATAGGCAAAACACATACAAATTATATGGAAAACTCTCTTTAGTTAATTAAATACCTAAAATCTCTCTTTTTTCTTTCTCTCTTAATTTACACCGAAATCTTTTATTCTCTCTTCTATTTGTTCTACTGATATTTTTAATAATTTTAACCACTAAATCATAAGAACACAAATGCATGGTACCAACTAAGTTACTTATATGTAACCACATCAAATAACACCAACTTTCAATATGTAATATTGTATTACATATATGTAAATGCTCGTTTGCAGACTTGGTTATGTATATGCGTTATAGTTGAAATATGTGAAATGCATATGCAAAATAAAAGAAATACATGATATGAATTAAATATTTTATTTATTAGAATTATGATGTGAAATCAGGTTACAATCCTTGCATATACAAAATATTATAAAACATAAGAATATTTATATGCATAAACAATGTTTCATACTTGTAACAACTGTGTTACATATACGTACCGAAGTGCTTGTCTTGTTTAGTAAAATCACCTTACGTGTAACTGCAGTATCACATATATGTAACATTCATGTTACATATACGTAACAACAACGTTAACGATGTCCTCCATTTCCTACTCAACAAAATGAGATACACATACGTATCCTACTAAGTTACGTATATGTAATCCAATATGTTCTTCATTTGCTGCAAACATTAGTTCTTTGTATCTTCAAAAAGTGAATAGCAACCTTGATCAAAATCAAAACCAAAGGAAGGTGTTGCAGATGGTGATGGTTGTTGGGATCATGAATAGAAAGAAGAACATTGGTGGTGGTGGTTTTTGAAGGCGTTTTCGGAAGAATATGGTGTTGTTTGATGGTGGTCGGGGGAGGTAGGCGGTGGCAAGTCGATTCAGAGGTGGTGCACTAGAAGGGAAAAGATGGCAGTGGCGTTGATGACAGACCGGTGGGCTCGTGATCTTCTCCGGTGAATAGGAATATGAGAAAGACAATGGTTGTTGATTGTGTTGATTGAATGCACGTCACAATCTTGAGTATTTAGTGTAATTTAAAAAAAAAGTCAAAGTTCCTTGAGATTTTCAAGGAATTGATTTCAATAAATCTCATGTTCCTAATTTACCTTTCTTTATTTAAAAAATAAAATAAAAGAAAATAGGTTTATATGGTTTTCTTGGTTTTCAATTAAAAACATGGTTTTCATTTTCACAAAAGTTTAAAAAATTTTCATCGCTAACCTTTATATTTGATTATGTGTATATATAAATAAGGGTATGGATCAAATGAAAAAACCGTAACATGGTTTTACATATATGTCACACCCTCAAAATCCACGTGCGGAGTTTTACCGCGAGGCGTGTGAACAAACCAGGATCACTGTCAATAGTTACTCAGAACGACTCTATATGTCATAATTAAAATAAAATCAACCAAAGTAGAAACTTTAAACTGTGCGCCAATGAAATAAACTATGGCAAAACATGCGCCAACCCAAAAGAGTAACATTAACCATTAAAACAATAAAGATGTCTTGAAAACCGAGTCATAGAATGAAAGTGAAACCATGTAGTGCTCCTATTGGCAAGCAAGCTAATGACCTGAGAATAGCATACTAAAATGTCAACACAATGGTTGGTGAGTTCAATAGTGATATTCAAACATAAGCAGTTTAATAGTAGAGATATAGAAGTAGTGCATTGTAATAGATAGCTAGTCCATTAACAGTAAATATTAACTCATAGTGATTTCGAAATTGAAGCTGAATGTGTTACGTTGTTGCCTCCTGTCACGACTTAACAGGTCGTGACAATGTTCAATAGGACAAATTGCACCCGGCTGACCTCGAGTCACACAGGTGGGGCTCGTCAAACCCAGTAGTACTACCCAAATTCCCCGCTATTCAATATTAACAATTCGAAAGTGTGAGGACTTTTCCATGATATCAACACTATATTAATATTATACACAACTTGAATATATAAA